>JARNME010000314.1:13567875-13643224 GCA_030179655.1 Scaptomyza flava
ATTAGCGTTCTTTTGCTTCAATAGAAACATTGCATTTTGCCGCATACCACATTTTACCGCTATATTTTGTTTTGGTATGCATGCACCTTGGTCACCTGGGTCAACATATGGCAGTGCAACATTGTAGTCGGTCTTAAAAAAGATCGAACATTTTATTTAAAGAAACATATTATGGAGTGCACAGATAAAAATAGATTATCAAGACGAGCAGTCCACGTGTTCAGAAAACATAACACAACCCAGAAATAAATAAACAAAAACAGTTAATTCGTTCGTACATAGGACTGGTGACAGAAGAAAGCGTGCCTTTCAATGTTTTAAATTCAAAAAATATGCGAAATATAATAGGTCCGATACGTCACGGTCGTACAGAAAAGAGCGGAAAAGGCTTTAAATTAAATGGCAGTAAATGCTAAAACATGCTTAAACATGTGGCAGAAAACTATGCAGCGAAATGCAACAAGAATGCAGGGCCGCTTACTGTCTGTAAAAATAGATAGCGCAACTCGGCTTAGCCGTAATATTAGGCTATTAGGCATGTCTGAAATCAAAGGCGCTAGTGGAAGTACTTCTAAAAATATGGCCATAGAAATTATAGCTACTTTGGACAAGTACAACATCCGATTGAATCAAGTTATTTCAATTACATCAGACAATGGCGCTAAAATTATTAAAACAACAAAAATACTATCACAAAGTTATATGTTTGATGATGATTTTGAAGGATTAGAGAAAGTGGAAAAAAACATAGAATACACTGAAAAAATTGATAATTTTGAGACCTCAGAAGAATTGCACTTGGGTAATATACAAATATGCCGGTGCGCAGCACATACTGCACAACTTTCCGCATTTGATGTTTCAAAAAAGGCTGACATTAAAATCTATTTACTCCAATGTCGCAACATGACGAAATACATTCGTAAGCCATCACACGGTTATCGTGAGGCATTTGACATAGGCAAACTGAAAATGCCCCAATTGAAACATATGAAATGATGATGGTCTTGAGCGAAATTGAAGCAATCGAAAATAAAGCGGATGATGAAAATTTCGACGCTAGCTCTATGTTGTGGGAGTTTATAGATAGCTACACTTGCATTATGAATCCACTGCGAAAAACTATTGTGAAGTTCCAAGAAGAGCAATTGCACTACGGCAATTTCTACGCTTTGGTGGCTTACATGTAAGCTGACTACAAATCAAATTTTACTATCACGTTCAGATAGCGAAAATTCTATTAGTTTTGAAATTGGTTAAACCCTCATTGAAAGCATAGACACGCGAACAGAAAAACTTATATCGAATGTGGGTACTGATGCATGCCTATACTTAGACCCGAGATTTTAACAAATTCATTGGCAGGAAGGCATTGGCAAGCTGTTTAGCTTTGGGGGCCTCGGTGTCTGGACGATTATCGATGTGCTGCTTATATCGATGCACTATTTGGGCCCAGCTGATGGCTCGCTCTACATTTAACTTCGTTAAAATTGATGCATTAATATGATTGTAGGATTGAAAAGTGGAGAGAAAGTGGCAAGCTTTAGATTATAAGTAACCTTAAATAATTATCAAAATCCTTAAGCCAGTTTACGGAATACATTCAGTTCAGCTATGCATGGATCTAGATTCTAGAGATTAAAGTTAATGAACTCTAACTATTTAAAATATATGCTTAAGACAGTAAGTTGAAAAATTGTAAATATGTATGCATACTAAATATAAGAAGAGACTGTATTAAACCATAACATTTCGAGCCCTTTGCACAAAAAATAACGTATGCGCCAAAATGCAAACTTTTCATGAGGGAGATATTTTTGTGCCTGAGCACGTCTGGAATATTTGTGCCGACTCGTTGGACTCCAACTTTAATACGTTACCAGATCATGTGGTGTATAACAAATTTGCAGCAAAACGTTATTTTTGCGCTTAGGGCTCGACATGTCAATTTATTTTTATAATAAACTGATTCACATTTACATTATAATTATGTATATGTATATAAAGATCAATGTTAGATATCAGCTGTGGCGATGACGCAAGGAACTGGATCGTTGAAGTTGGTGGCTCCACTAGCAATTTGTGCTCCTTCGGTTTTATCTTTCAATTTAATGTCTGTGGCCTGACAGTTTTGGGAACGTTTTTGCGTCTGCGTGTCTGTGGAACACCCATATTCTTTGATAGCTTTATCCTCTGATACTCTTCGATTTTGCGCCAATATTCGATCTCTGGCTCTCCGCTTAGCAGCTTAAACTGAATTTCGGCGCTGCTGTGTTGACGCACCAGATTCTCGGCGGCGGTGGCCGTGCCCATGCGCAAGTAGGCCACCTGATTTCCCGGTTTAATATCAATGTACTTGATGTTTGAATATTGTCGCATGTTTGCCCTGAAGTCTTTCAAAATGTTACACGGCTCGCGCAAAGTGCATTCCACAATTAAACCCAGTTTGTATTTGAAAAGTGAAGATGGCTTGTTTACCTCATCTTCTTCCTTGCCAATCATTTTGCAAGCTGCTTCACTGCCGCCAGCGCCACAGATATAATTGTTTATTTTCTTAACATCAGCGTTTTGCTTGTTTTGAAGATGCTTGGCAACGGTTTGCGAATCAGATATCTTGTTGTTGCTAGTGGCATTGGCATTGGCATTGGCCTCATCCATGCGACGCTGCTTATTAAGGTATTTGTTTCGTAGAGTGCACCACCACTCTTTGAAAGTATTTTCAGCTTCATGGCCTTGGGTTCAATGTCCATTACATCTTCCTCCTTTTTATTTTGGAAGGTGTTAGTTTCGCTTAACTGCAAAACTCTGTATCTTTATCACTTTTAAGTCGTCTTTGCCAAAATTTGAGTCGTTTGCCACCACCGAGCTACTTTCCATTTGCTGTTGGAGATGAAACGATCGTATGCTTGCCAAGTTGGCGGGATCTGTGGTGCTTCAATGATAGAACACCCTGAACCTGGGCATATGCGTCTAAAGCCTGCTCCACAGCACTGTTCTCCTCAAACTCAATAAACGCAAACCCCTTAAGTTTTTGCGTACCCGGATAGTGTGGCAGTGAAACAAACGAAACCGCTCCATAGCGACTGAACACTTCCTTGAGCCAATCACGTGTTACCGTTAACGGCAGCGCCTCGACATATAACATTTTTGCCTTGACATCTCGATTTTTAGGCAGTGCAGTTTTGCGGCGCACTTTTAGGCCGGTCTCGTCCAGCTCTAGCGAGTCCGAATTGGAAAGTGCTGTCGCTATTTCCTGTACATCTTGCGTAAGAGTCTTAATTTTATTGAATGCTAGAAATATTTCCAGCGGCACGTCTTAAACGGCAATAAAAACAAAACGAAAAATATCAGACAAAATGTCTTTGGCAAGGCAAATGTCTACTTACATGGATCCTGTTCCACATAGCTAAGCAGAAAGCGATCTCGAGTGAGATTTGCATCTCCAAAGTAAAATTCCATTTGAGAGCGTATGGAATCAAGGGACTGCTTACGTTTTCAATGCAATTTTTGATGGAGACATTGCCATCGCGACTTGGTTGACGGCGGTAGCCTCTTCAGTCAGTATTGCTTCTGTGTTACTCATAGAATTGTCGGCAGGCTCTCGAAAATTATTATTTCCAACAGCCACTCGCGCCGGGAAAAACGTTTAAACACAATTGTAAAATGGCGCCGGCGTTGCCAGATGTGCCAAACATAATTCGGTGCATGCATTCGAGAAAAAAAAGTTTAAGCTATCGAAAGTGAGCTCTTATGATTTTCCATAATAGCACTGAGCAGAGAAATAAAATAGGGCCCAGCACGTAGAGCAAATCTTATCATGCTGTACGCGTGATATTGGATCCATGAAGTGAATATAGCCAATTCTTTCCAAATTATATCACAAATTTTCTCCAAAAATTTCAGGACCCTCAATAATTGTTCCAATCACAAATGCATTAATGTAAGTTTCGACATTATTGCTTCCACTAATAAAAAACCGCTAATGTGGGAATGGAAAAAGGTAAGTCAATTGAAAATAATTGTCTACGTATTTTTATTTCTTAAATTTTGTTAAACTTAGTTAATGAAAGTGGAAACTTTGCAGTCGGAACAACGCTGCAATATACCCTGATATGAGTATAAAAACAGGTGTTAAGAGTCTGCTTTTAATGCATGATATAAAATATTATAACAATGATAGGAATTGGATTACTTATGGTCGTCATCAATAAATTACTTTTTATAATAAGTTAATTGACTATCATTTTTTAAACGAGTAAATTGATTAATAATCAAAATCGCAAATGTATCCAGTGTTCAGATGTGAAAAGAATGGGTAATATGCATTCAAGTTTTACATTTAAATAGTTTAATAAAAGCAATTTCTCCATTCATTTTGTTTTACTACAGAGAAAATGCTATTTAAGCTTTTACTTTGCAAAACTTAAGTAATCTAAAAATTACTGATGTGACGCAAAGATCTTATATATATGAATTTTGAATAAATCGCTAATAAATATCGTTATTGTGTGACTTGTTATACATATTTCATAATATGATGACCATCATTTTTGTCTCCGGAGGCCATTATTATTATTTCCACTGTTGCTAGTTCAGTTATATCCATTTCTTTGTTAAATAAATTTAAGAAAAATATCATAAACATAGTCAAAGTTGCGCGTTACTTTCAAAAATAAAGAATTGTATTGTATTTGGCTGAGTATAGGCAGAACCAAACGATGCTTTCGTGCATCGAAGCAGTGTTTGCATTTTGAAGCAGTGTTTGAATTTGCTGCTTCATAGCATCAATTTCAATAAAAATGTTGCTCTGCTCCCGCTACTGCTCTGACTTCGAACGGCTCTGTAGCACACCAGAGAGCACATAAACAAAACGGCTGCTCTTCTGCTCTGCTCTATAGCACAGAACGGCGGAGTGGAGAGCAATAGCAATAGCAAACAAGTGGAAACGTTGCAGTCGAACGCAACCGACTGCGGCATACTCGATACCAGTATTAAAACAGGTAAAAAGAGGCCTGATTGCAAAGGGGTACGGATGGGGCAGGGGTGTACGCTGCCTTAAAGATTCTCCGATGCAGATGGGGATGCCACCAACTATCTTCCTTCCAAATTTGGTGACTCTAGCTGAAAGTTTGTAAGAGCTGTTGAAAGGGGGGCTGGGGGCGGTATGGGTGGGCATGGCATCCAAAGTTTTACTGCAGATCTTTGTGAAATGTCAATTGCTATTTTCATACCAAATTTGGTGACTCTAGCTCGAAAATTGTTAAAGGGAAAGGGGGGCTCGGGGCGGTATGGGTGGGCGTGGCATCCAAAGTTTTGATGCAGATCTGTGTGGAATGTCAATTGCTACCTTCATACAAAATTTGGTGACTATAGTTCAAAGTTTGTAAAAGGTGGGGAAAGGGGGTGGAAGGGGTGCGCGTGGCTCCAAAACTTTGATGCAGTTTTTTGGGGGTCGTTGCAAGCTATCTTCCTGCCAAATTTGGTGGCTCTAGCTCCACAACTCTGGAAGATACACGCATTCCCGTTTTTGACGAAGCTCTGGGGCATCTGGGGGCGGCTAGGTGGTATTGGTGGGCGTGGCATCCAAACTTTTGATGTAGTTTTTGGGGGGTCATCATCACCTATCTTGGCACCAAATTTGGTGGCTCTAGCTCAAAAATTGTGGGAGATATAAGCTTTTCTGATATTAAAATGCGGGGGGGCTGGGGCGGAATGAGGGGGCGTGGCTCCAAAATTTTTGATGCAGTTTTTTGGGGGTTGCTAGTAGCTATCTTCTTACCAAATTTGGTAGTTCTAGCTGTAAGGGTGTGTGAAATATGCGGATTTATCGTTTTTGAGTTATCGAATTTATCGATTTGCCAGCCGCCCAGTTATCGTAGAACCCCAATCTTGACACTTTAATTTACTATCCCATAGATAAAGAGAATTGGAAAGTTTCAAGTCTCTAGCTTGAAGGGTGTGGAAAAAACTTGCGTTCATACAGACGGACAGACGGACAGACAGACAGACGGAAAGACGGACCGACACCATGACGGACATTGCACAAACCCAATATACTCTTTACCTTCGGTATCGAGTATAAAAATGTGCGGCGCACTATTCGTAGTTGTAGCAATAGCACAAGCATCGATAGCGAGATGAGAGCAGAGCGATCGAAAATAATTTTTGTGCTACAGCGTGAAAGCATTAGCGTTCTTTTGCTTCAATAGCATTTCTGATGTTGCTCTCGTAGCAGCTTCGTAGTCGCTCTCATAGCATTTATGTAGTTGCGTTCATAGCAGCTTTGCATTTTGCCGCATACCACATTTTACCGCTATATTTTGTTTTGGTATATGTACATGCACCTCTCAAATTTTTTTAAAAGCGCAGTAATGTTAATTGATTGACATTTAATATTTTAAAATATTTTGAAGACAATGGGTCAACATATGTGCAGTGCAAATCATGTAATCGGTCTTTAGCCGTAATATCTTTGGAACAAGTGCGCAATTTATTAATGAAACTGAAATTATGTCTCGGATATTAGGCATGTCTGAAATCAAAGGCGCTAGTGGAAGTGCTTCTAAAAATCTGGCCACAGAAATTATAGCTACTTTGGACAAGTACAACATCCGATTGAATCAAGTTATTTCAATTACATCAGACAATGGCGCTAAAATTATTAAAACAACAAAAATACTATCACAAAGTTATATGTTTGATGATGATTTTGAAGGCTTAGAGAAAGTGGAAAAAAACATAGAATACACTGAAAAAATTGATAATTTTGAGACCTCAGAAGAATTGCACTTGGGTAATATACAAATATGCCGGTGCGCAGCACATACTGCACAACTTTCCGCATTTGATGTTTCAAAAAAGGCTGACATTAAAATCTATTTACTCCAATGTCGCAACATGACGAAATACATTCGTAAGCCATCACACGGTTATCGTGAGGCATTTGACATAGGCAAACTGAAAATGCCCCAATTAGATTGTCCCACAAGGTGGGGTTCAACATATGAAATGATCGATCGACTAAACAAAGCTAAGGACGTCTTGAGCGAAATTGAAGCAATCGAAAATAAAACGGATGATGAAAATTTCGACGCTAGCTCTATGTTGTGGGAGTTTATAGATAGCTACACTTGCATTATGAATCCACTGCGAAAAACTATTGTGAAGTTCCAAGAAGAGCAATTGCACTACGGCAATTTCTACACTTTGTGGCTTACATGTAAGCTGACTACAAATCAAATTTTACTATCACGTTCAGATAGCGAAAATTCTATTAGTTTTGAAATTGGTTAAACCCTCATTGAAAGCATAGACACGCGAACAGAAAAACTTATATCGAATGTGGGTACTGATGCATGCCTATACTTAGACCCGAGATTTTAACAAATTCATTGGCAGGAAGGCATTGGCAAGCTGTTTAGCTTTGGGGGCCTCGGTGTCTGGACGATTATCGATGTGCTGCTTATATCGATGCACTATTTGGGCCCAGCTGATGGCTCGCTCTACATTTAACTTCGTTAAAATTGATGCATTAAATATGATTGTAGGATTGAAAAGTGGAGAGAAAGTGGCAAGCTTTAGATTATAAGTAACCTTAAATAATTATCAAAATCCTTAAGCCAGTTTACGGAATACATTCAAGTTCAGCTATGCATGGATCTAGATTCTAGAGATTAAAGTTAATGAACTCTAACTATTTAAAATATATGCTTAAGACAGTAAGTTGAAAAATTGTAAATATGTATGCATACTAAATATAAGAAGAGACTGTATTAAACCATAACATTTCGAGCCCTTTGCACAAAAATAACGTATGCGCCAAAATGCAAACTTTTCATGAGGGAGATATTTTTGTGCCTGAGCACGTCTGGAATATTTGTGCCGACTCGTTGGACTCCAACTTTAATACGTTACCAGATCATGTGGTGTATAACAAATTTGCAGCAAAACGTTATTTTTGCGCTTAGGGCTCGACATGTCAATTTATTTTTATAATAAACTGATTCACATTTACATTATAATTATGTATATGTATATAAAGATCAATGTTAGATATCAGCTGTGGCGATGACGCAAGGAACTGGATCGTTGAAGTTGGTGGCTCCACTAGCAATTTGTGCTCCTTCGGTTTTATCTTTCAATTTAATGTCTGTGGCCTGACAGTTTGGGAACGTTTTTGCGTCTGCGTTTCTGTGGAACACCCATATTCTTTGATAGCTTTATCCTCTGATACTCTTCGATTTTGCGCCAATATTCGATCTCTGGCTCTCCGCTTAGCAGCTTAAACTGAATTTCGGCGCTGCTGTGTTGACGCACCAGATTCTCGGCGGCGGTGGCCGTGCCCATGCGCAAGTAGGCCACCTGATTTCCCGGTTTAATATCAATGTACTTGATGTTTGAATATTGTCGCATGTTTGCCCTGAAGTCTTTCAAAATGTTACACGGCTCGCGCAAAGTGCATTCCACAATTAAACCCAGTTTGTATTTGAAAAGTGAAGATGGCTTGTTTACCTCATCTTCTTCCTTGCCAATCATTTTGCAAGCTGCTTCACTGCCGCCAGCGCCACAGATATAATTGTTTATTTTCTTAACATCTGCGTTTTGCTTGTTTTGAAGATGCTTGGCAACGGTTTGCGAATCAGATATCTTGTTGTTGCTAGTGGCATTGGCATTGGCATTGGCCTCATCCATGCGACGCTGCTTATTAAGGTATTTGTTTCGTAGAGTGCACCAGCCACTCTTTGAAAGTATTTTCAGCTTCATGGCGTTGGGTTCAATGTCCATTACATCTTCCTCCTTTTTATTTGGAAGGTGTTAGTTTCGCTTAACTGCAAAAACTCTGTATCTTTATCAACTTTTAAGTCGTCTTTGCCAAAATTTGAGTCGTTTGCCACCACCGAGCTACTTTCCATTTGCTGTTGGAGATGAAACGATCGTATGCTTGCCAAGTTGGCGGGATCTGTGTGCTTCAATGATAGAACACCCTGAACCTGGGCATATGCGTCTAAAGCCTGCTCCACAGCACTGTTCTCCTCAAACTCAATAAACGCAAACCCCTTAAGTTTTTGCGTACCCGGATAGTGTGGCAGTGAAACAAACGAAACCGCTCCATAGCGACTGAACACTTCCTTGAGCCAATCACGTGTTACCGTTAACGGCAGCGCCTCGACATATAACATTTTTGCCTTGACATCTCGATTTTAGGCAGTGCAGTTTTGCGGCGCACTTTTAGGCCGGTCTCGTCCAGCTCTAGCGAGTCCGAATTGGAAAGTGCTGTCGCTATTTCCTGTACATCTTGCGTAAGAGTCTTAATTTTATTGAATGCTAGAAATATTTCCAGCGGCACGTCTTAAACGGCAATAAAAACAAAACGAAAAATATCAGACAAAATGTCTTTGGCAAGGCAAATGTCTACTTACATGGATCCTGTTCCACATAGCTAAGCAGATAGCGATCTCGAGTGAGATTTGCATCTCCAAAGTAAAATTCCATTTGAGAGCGTATGGAATCAAGGGACTGCTTACGTTTCAATGCAATTTTGATGGAGACATTGCCATCGCGACTTGGTTGACGGCGGTAGCCTCTTCAGTCAGTATTGCTTCTGTGTTACTCATAGAATTGTCGGCAGGCTCTCGAAAATTATTATTTCCAACAGCCACTCGCGCCGGGAAAAACGTTTAAACACAATTGTAAAATGGCGCCGGCGCTGCCAGATGTGCCAAACATAATTCGGTGCATGCATTCGAGAAAAAAAGTTTAAGCTATCGAAAGTGAGCTCTTATGATTTTCCATAATAGCACTGAGCAGAGAAATAAAATAAGGGCCCAGCACGTAGAGCAAATCTTATCATGCTGTACGCGTGATATTGGATCCATGAAGTGAATATAGCCAATTCTTTCCAAATTATATCACAAATTTTCTCCAAAAATTTCAGGACCCTCAATAATTGTTCCAATCACAAATGCATTAAATGTAAGTTTCGACATTATTGCTTCCACTAATAAAAAACCGCTAATGTGGGAATGGAAAAAGGTAAGTCAATTGAAAATAATTGTCTACGTATTTTTATTTCTTAAATTTTGTTAAACTTAGTTAATGAAAGTGGAAACTTTGCAGTCGGAACAACGCTGCAATATACCCTGATATGAGTATAAAAACAGGTGTTAAGAGTCTGCTTTTAATGCATGATATAAAAATATTATAACAATGATAGGAATTGGATTACTTATGGTCGTAATCAATAAATTACTTTTTATAATAAGTTAATTGACTATCATTTTTTAAACGAGTAAATTGATTAATAATCAAAATCGCAAATGTATCCAGTGTTCAGATGTGAAAAGAATGGGTAATATGCATTCAAGTTTTACATTCAAATAGTTTAATAAAAGCAATTTCTCCATTCATTTTGTTTTATTACAGAGAAAATGCTATTTAAGCTTTTACTTTGCAAAACTTAAGTAATCTAAAAATTACTGATGTGACGCAAAGATCTTATATATATGAATTTCGAATAATTCGCCAATAAATATCGTTATTGTGTGACTTGTTATACATATTTCATAATATGATGACCATCATTTTTGACTCGGGAGGGCATCTCCATCTAGGACCTAGATTGATGAAATGTGTTTAAACTATCGAAAGCCAGCCCTTGAATTGTATTGTATTTGGCTGAGTATAGGCAGAACCAAACGATGCTTTCGTGCATGAAGTAGTGTTGGGCAAACACTGCTCATTTTGAAGCAGTGTTTGAATTTTCTGCTTCATAGCATGAAAGCATTAGCGTTCTTTTGCTTCAATAGCATTTCTGATGTTGCTCTCGTAGCAGCTTCGTAGTAGCATTTATATAGTTGCGTTCATAGAAACCTTGCATTTTGCCGCATACCACATTTTACCGCTATATTTTGTTTTGGTATGCATGCACCTCGGTCACCTGGGTCAACATATGTGCAGTGCAAATCATGTAGTCGGTCTTTAAAAAAAGATCGAACATTTTATTTAAAGAAACATATTATTGGAGTGCACAAGATAAAAATAGATTATCAAGACGAGCAGTCCACGTGTTCAGAAAACATAACACAACCCAGAAAATAAATAAACAAAAAACAGTTAATTCGTTCGTACATAGGACTGGTGACAGAAGAAAGCGTGCCTTTCAATGTTTTAAATTCAAAAAATATGCGAAATATAATAGGTCCGATACGTCACGGTCGTACAGAAAAGAGCGGAAAAGGCTTTAAATTAAATGGCAGTAAATGCTAAAACATGCTTAAACATGTGGCAGAAAACATATGCAGCGAAATGCAACAAGAAATGCAGGGCCGCTTACTGTCTGTAAAAATAGATAGCGCAACTCGGCTTAGCCGTAATATCTTTGGAACAAGTGCGCAATTTATTAATGAAAATGAAATTATATCTCGGATATTAGGCATGTCTGAAATCAAAGGCGCAAAACATAGAATACACTGAAAAAATTGATAATTTTGAGACCTCCGAAGAATTGCACTTGGGTAATACACAAATATGCCGGTGCGCAGCACATACTGCACAACTTTCCGCATTTGATGTTTCAAAAAAGGCTGACATTAAAATCTATTTACTCCAATGTCGCAACATGACGAAATACATTCGTAAGCCATCACACGGTTATCGTGAGGCATTTGACATAGGCAAACTGAAAATGCCCCAATTAGATTGTCCCACAAGGTGGGGTTCAACATATGAAATGATCGATCGACTAAACAAAGCTAAGGACGTCTTGAGCGAAATTGAAGCAATCGAAAATAAAACGGATGATGAAAATTTCGACGCTAGCTCTATGTTGTGGGAGTTTATAGATAGCTACACTTGCATTATGAATCCACTGCGAAAAACTATTGTGAAGTTCCAAGAAGAGCAATTGCACTACGGCAATTTCTACGCTTTGTGGCTTACATGTAAGCTGACTACAAATCAAATTTTACTATCACGTTCAGATAGCGAAAATTCTATTAGTTTTGAAATTGGTTAAACCCTCATTGAAAGCATAGACACGCGAACAGAAAAACTTATATCGAATGTGGGTACTGATGCATGCCTATACTTAGACCCGATATTTTAACAATTTAATTCTCACCTGGACTCAGAAAAAAAATGCTGTGCACTTCTTAAAGGCTTTGTGGGAAAAAAATAAAGCAAATAACCCAAAAATGAATTCCTCAACAACTTCAATTAATTATATAAGTCTTGAAAAAGGGCTAGAAAATAATGAGTACGATTTGTTAGACAGCTATTTGGGATGTACGATATCGCCATCAGATGAATGCACGGATGTTTATACAAAAATCGAAGCACTAAAACTCCCATATATGAAAGCAAGTGTAAATGTATTGAACTTCTGGAGAGAAAGAAAGTCGACTGATCCTGAACTGTATGCACTAAGCAAAGTATGCTTTGCCATTTCGCCAACACAAGTAAAAAGTATTGTTTATGCTGCAAGAAATATATTAATAACTTTTAATTTTATTTAGGTCACAATAGAACGCGCATTTTCATCATTGAAACTTATATTGGCCGACAATCGGAATAGGCTAAACCACGATACATTAGATTATATTTTACTGGTCAAAATAAACTCATCCCATTTGGATAATGCCATCGAAAATTTCCCTTCATTTGAAGACGAAAAAAAACCATAATTTAAATTAAAAATTATGTCTTGTTTGAATATTCATTTTATATTTTTGTGATTTGTTTCATTCATATAATATATAGGAAAATGAGTAAATTTGTATTATTTGATATTAACGTCTTTAACGGTAAAATGCGGTATGCGGCAAAATGCAAAGCTGCCATGAACGCAACTATAGAAATGCTATGAGAGCGACTACGAAGCTGCTACGAGAGCAACATCAGAAATGCTGTTGAAGCAAAAGAACGCTAATGCTTTCACGCTGTAGCACAAAAATTATTTTTTTTCGCTCTGTTCTCATCTCGCTATCGATGCTTGTGCTATTGCTACAACTACAAATAGTGCGTCGCACATTTTTTGCTATTGCTATTGCTCTGTACTCCGCCGTTCTGTGATATAGAGCAGAGCAGAAGAGCAGCCGTTTTGTTTATGTGTTAAGTTAAGTTAGCTTTTTTCCTTTCTTCAACTTCTCCATTTTCTCCATCTCCTCATCCATTTCCTTTAAATAGTGTGCTTATTTCGTAGGTGCCGACTTATAGCTTAAAGCTGAGTTGCAGTATTTGCATTTTGCTTGCGTTTTGCCCAAATCATTAAAGTGAATCCATATATCACAATGGTTGCGTATCAGCGACATGTTAAATGCTATTTATTAATTTGCATTAAAATAATTTGTTTTTGGCGCTAAGATATAACTGACGGAAATGAACTAAAATCTTCATATGAACGGTGAAAAAGAACCTCTATGGAAAAATGAGCAAAATGAACTAAATGAACAGCTGAACAAATGGAACACATGAGCTATAGGGAGCAAGTGCGCTGTGAGCAAATGTAGGAACAAGAACAGTAGGAGCAATAACAAGAACAGAAGAGCAAGTGAGCAAAAAATAACAATTAGTACGGAACATTGTTCACTTGTTTAGATCGATGAACAACTCTTTTTTGCTCGCTCACTCATGAACAACCCAACACTACTTTGAAGTAAGATTAAATGCAATATCTACGTGAATTTTATTAAGCGTTAAAGGCTTACTGAAAGTTAACCTAGTTTTCCCTACCAAGACTGGCAAGTTCAATTAAATTAATACGAATCGTACGAATAATAATACTAGTTGAAAATAGTTAAAAAATTTAGTTCGATAGTTAATGTTCCATTGCAGCTCTGCATTTTGAGATATTGGCGGCAAGCAGATGCTCTTTTTTAGAAATGTTGTACAGTGCGTAAGTAGAATTGAAATAAATAGAAGCCGTATGAACAGATTACCCAATCAATTTAAACTCATTTGCTAGAACAAAAACGATTTGCTAAATAACAAGAGTGCATACGCAAATTGTGAACACCTACAAAATTTGTGCAACACTATATCGGCATCGGCGTAAACGCACAACTGGCATGAAGCGGTAGCAAAAAGAAGACTGACAATCAAAAACTCAAAAATAAAATTAAAATAAAGAAGGCTAAGGAACATATTTGCTTTTTTTGTTTTTGGTTTTGTAAATATGTACGATAGTTTTATTTGTACGCATTTACAATCAAACAAACAAGCAAATATTTTAAGCAACTATTAATCAAAATGGAATCAATTGTGCTGCATTCGGATATAGCGCGATTGGTTTTAAGTGAGTATAAATTAGGTCTCTTGCAGACACATAGCTTTAACTGTTATCAATTGTGCAAAACATGCATTTCTGCATTTGCAGGCTATTTGCTTAATAGCGATTTGAAACGTGCGGCCCTAACATTCAGCCGCACGTCGACGCACCTGAATCAGGA
The DNA here is from genome assembly GCA_030179655.1 of Scaptomyza flava. Classification (NCBI taxonomy): domain Eukaryota; kingdom Metazoa; phylum Arthropoda; class Insecta; order Diptera; family Drosophilidae; genus Scaptomyza; species Scaptomyza flava. The sequence goes on from JARNME010000314.1 coordinate 13,582,320, forward strand.
GTACGTCGCTTTATGCCAGGGACTTCAGCCCCATAACTTTCTCAATGGCGGCCTTGAGGACATCATTCGCGAACACGTCAAAATCACTAGCATGGGTAAGACCGGCCGCAAACCGGAGCCAACCGAACATTAATCCATTGCTTCTTATGGCTGGCTGCACACCAAGACCGACAAACAAAAACGCATAATGTTATTAGTTTTTTTTTGTCGGACCAACAAAGACCATTAAAAAACGTTTTGTTGGCTCCGGTGTGCGACCGGCCTAAGCCAAAAGTGCCCTAACAATTTCCACTCACTTTCACTAAATACATATTCCATTTGCAGTTGCCAATGCTGTGCAGAAATTGCCAGCCGAAAGACGCCAGCGTTTACAGGAGCTGAATTTGTCAGATCGCGTTTCCGCGCTTCTTAAACTTGACAATTCCACATCGGTTCCAAACAGCAATTCAAATATGCAGCGTAAGAGGCGTCGCAAGTAAGTTTTCTGCAGTTCTGTTTACTGTTTAAGTGTTGACTTAATTGTCTTTGTTTATTTGGCAGTCCCGTTAACAAACTTTTGTTAGATGAGGATCCAAACTCATCATCGGATCCTATCAGCAGCAAACGTGCTTGTCCTCTCGCGCCACATTTGTTTTGTAGTGTCAAGCGTACCTCTTTTGATGTCAGCGAACAGGTGGAGGACACTGAGTCGTTGAATAGCACCACCAGCAGCACTTCCACCGACATCACTAGCAGCAACACAGATGATCCGCTCACTTTTGGTAGAAAAGGACCCAAAAACAATTCTACTCCTCGCATGGCAACCAGTGATGAACCAGCAACTATGGTGCCAACGCCGCAAACAATGCCGGTAAGCATTTAAATACGATGTTAACTAACATAACAACAAAGCAGTTGACTGTCTTTTTTTCTGCCATAGTGCACATCGTCACAATTTCTTGATTTTTTTTTTTTCAAAAGGCTCAATTTCGCATGTAAAGAACTACATGTGTGCCGAATAATAATAATTACTATACATATTTTCCTTGGGTTTTTATCTTGTCTATACAAGCAAACATACATATAAGTGAAAAACTAGCCCAGTGTCGGCTTATGGCTATTTGGTATGGCTTGATCGTTTTGATCTTCTGCACAAATTAGTTTCATTCTCTCTCTCTCTCTCTCTCTCTCTTTTTCTCTCCCCGTTTTTTTTTTCTTTAAGGATTCCTTTAAAAAACTTAGCAAAGACGATCTCTGGCGTTTGTTGGACCATTTTTTATATATATGTATGTACAGATGTCGTTGATCGTTTATAGACTTATTTTATAGACAGACAGCATCAGTTTGTTCTCTATAAAAAACTTCCGACACTTTGTAATCGTGGTGTGCTTTCAATATTAAATATTTTCATGTCAAAGTTGGGTTTTATTTTTTAAAATTTATTTTGGATAAGATTCAGATAACAATAACGTTTTCATTCGTATTTCCAGGAAATAACCCATGCAATTATGACCAACGATGCCTTTCAGGAAAAGCTACTGAGCAACATAAATGTAGCGCTTCAATCTTTAACGGTGCACGCACCAACTGCGGATTCGGTGGATTCGGAGGCAGTGCTGAATACTCTGGTGAAGAATATACTGGAGGCCACCGAGGAAGATCCATCATTTGACCGTATCATTCAGGAAGTGGTTGGCAAAGAAGTGCCACCAAAAGCGCTAGAGCAAACCATGCTAGAGGTACAAACTGAACAATTGGAGCCAGCTCCTCCACAGACTCCACTTATCATTCGCTCAGCGATTGCAACTGCCACTGACGGGGTCAACGCTGATGGCGGAAATGTCAATGCAGTTATTAATTTAAATGCCAATAGCTCCATTGGCAATCTCATTGATCCTAACTTCAGCATATCCAAGCTCATCGTGCTTAATTCTAATGAGAGCGCACAAAAACAACATCTTTTGCCGTCTGCAAACCTAAGCTTTGACAGCGAGAATCTCCTCAATTTTGCTGGCGAATGTGGTGCTCCATCGGAAGTTTCTGATAATACTGCAAACTCTGGTGCTGGTCAGGTGTGCGTAGACGCCACCAATGGCCAGCTAACGTTTCCCTTGTTCTTATCCAACGAGGCAATGCTCTCGCATCTACCATTTTTAGTCAACAACGAGTGGTTGGCACAACATCTGCGTGCCGATGTATTCGCCAACACGGATGTCTCTCACATTGAGATACCTCTGCCGGAACCCATCACAGTTACAGCCGATCAACTGCCGCCCAATTCGATAATCATTAATAGCGCCGTCAAGCAGGCACTTAAAACAGTTGATGCACCTTCAGTTGAGCCACCTGTTCAACTCATTGCAGAGGATCAGCAGTTGCCAAAAAAACCATTGACAACAGTGACATCAGCGTCAACAGCCAATGTATTGCCAGATCACTCTGGGGGCAAGGTGCCCGCCTCCCTAGACTCATCACGTATTGTAGTGGAACGTGTGACACCCTCCACTTCGGGTATTGTCAACGTTAAAGCCTTTCGCAGCCTCTCAACGCCACGCAAGCGTACATCACACGTTCGTACGCTTAATTTCTCTCCCAAGGTGGCAGCAGCTAGTATGCAAAGTACGCCCCTATCCACTCGACGTATGCAGCAGCAGCTGTCGCAGCGCCGTATGCAGTTAAATGCACTAAAAGAAGAAGAGCAAAATGTACGTGAGCAAGAGAAAAACAGCGACGCACATTTAGAGCACAGCAATCCAGGAACTGTAGCTACATCTGCTGCATGTATAGCTACGGTAACAGCAGCAGCAGCAGCAGCCGTCTCGACCGATGGAAGCGGCAATGAGAGTAACAGCTGCGTTCCACCGCTATTTGCCATGGAGGAGAGCAGCAATCAGACTGTGATCACCAAGCAGTCGTCCAAGCAGGCCACACAATCAAATCAATCGCTATCTATGTTGGCCACACCCAAACCCAAGCAGTCATCAAAGCAGACCAAACAGTCCAAGCAATCACCATCTCTGTTGGCCAAATCCAAACTCAAACAGAAGCGTCGTGCAGCAGTTACAGCTTGCAAGCGCATCAATTCCATTGCGGCAACAATGGGCGAAAACAGCCCGGAGAGCGCTAACAAGCAACTGGCACAGTCGAATGGGGATGCGTTCAAATCCAGTTCATTGGACGATAGCAAGGAAAATCAAAGGATGCCAATGTCAGAGCAGCTCGAGTTGCCGGACGAGCCCCAGAGTGAGGATATGATGGCCGCCTGGCAGCGTCAGATGCATGGCTCCAGCAACGACCTGGAACAGCGTTTGCGCGCCATCAATGCCAAGCGAGAGCAAATGCTCAAGAATAATTCTCCAGTGCGCCGGAATCGTTCTGTTGCCGATAAAAAATCGAAAACCCTAACGCCTCTAGCGCCCAAGCAAAAGAAACTAAAGTCACCAAAGTTTCGAACCAAGAAAGAAAAGACAGCAAAGCAAATGTCTGCCAAACAGGAGCAGCAGCAAATCCTGCAGTTGTGCAGCAATGAAAGTGAATTTAATATCAAGCTAACACCATCAAAGAAGAAGAAACCAAAACTCGGCAAAGAGTTAAAAAAAGACATCAAGGAAACTAAAAAGCTGGAAAATCAGCCTAAGAAATCTAAGGCTTCTAAGGATTCACAGCAGAAGGTAGAACAGCAGCAACAACAACAACAACTGAAGGCAGCGCTTTCAAAGCCAGAGATCATTGAGCCAACTCTAGAACGTATGGAGATGATGCAGGAGACACCGCGCAAGCTGACGCCATTGGAAGAACTCGATGATATGCCACCAACACCTGGACCGACACTAATGCCCCCGCCGGAGACACCTTATTCTCAGTTGCTGCTGCCATCCGCATCATTTCTGTTTGGCAGCGACACAAAAAGCATTTTGGACACACCCATGCTGATGGCCATTACGCCAGGCGTGCACCTGACTCCCTTTGCTCAGTCAATTAGCACGCCACACAGCAGCGGTGCCAGAACAGATTATTCCTCGGGCAGCTCCTATTATCGACCCGATGAGGCCGAGCACATGGACACAAATGCGCAGTGCGCACTGCAACCAACGCCGCCAAAGGAAGCCAATGCCGTTGTGGAGCAGACTTCGAAGCTGCCATCCCCGGCTACCTGCATTGAGCTACATGCCGAGCGGGTGCCCGTTGAGCCAACAGTGCTACGTCGCGTGCGCTCCTTTGGCAGCGTGGCAGTGGATAGTGCCGAGGGTGCCGTTGCGCTGGCTGCCAATGTGGAGCAACCATTGGTGGAGACACCTCACTATAAACTGGTTTCCGGTTTGCCCGAATTGGCCCAGGACTCCGAGTCGAACAGCAGCTCTAGCTCCAGTGGCTCAACCACTACCTCAAGCAGCTGCAGCTCATCCAGCAATGACACCAACAGCAGCAACTCATCCGTATCCCCCTCGGCACACACGCGCCAGGTGGCTGGTGATATACTGCCGGCCGTAAGTACCATTAAGCTGTTGGATATTGAGAATTTATCCGATATTAGCAGTACCGAGGACGAGGAGTGGCTGAAAGCAGCTGCTAACGGTGGCTCACTGGATGCTCCACCACTGACCATTGAAAGCGAACCCACGCAGCTGGTTAGCCAGGATGGCGAGGTGCGTTACCCGTTGCGCAATTGGCTGACACCCAACAAAGATGTTGCAGCCAGTGCTAATGTTAGTGGAGGGACACAATCTAGTAGTGAAATGGCACCACCTTCTGCTGCAGTGACATCAGCAACTAAAATCACCACAGAGGAGCGCATGCAGAATCTGGCCAATATACGTGAACGCGTCAAGGCCAAGTGTAAACAGGAGAGCGAAGTTTCACCCAAGAAGCGCGCCAAACCCATGAAGAAATTTAGAGCCATGCGCGGGAAAGCTCTGCCATCAAATCCCCAACCACATCCGCTCAAGCAGTCTATGAAATCAACCAAAGAGGGCCTAAAAACACCGCAAAAACCTTCGATAGCTCTACAATCCAAAAACTCTCAAACACTTGTAAATATCGTGCCAACAGCAGAAGCTGCAGCAGTTAATGAATCTGTCAAGTCGAAGTCAGTTTTAGGTAAATCATCTAAAGCTTTAATAGAGCAGCCGTCGTCATCTAGCAATGAACTCGATCCAGCTTTGCTTATCGCGCTGAATTTAAGCGCCAAGAAGCAGCAGCCTACAGCTCGAGTCGCTGTTGTAATCGCTGCTCAACCAGTACCATCAACAACAACAGGAAAGCGCCGCGGCCGACCCAAAAAGGCAGAAAAAACAGATTCAGCTCCAGAGCCAGCGCGTAGTTGTACTCGCCGATCCACGCGCCTGTTTGAAAATAAAAGTAAGAAGTTGTTGATTATTCAACCGTAACTGGCCATTTACAATATATTCTGTTTACTTTTCCAGCACCTGCAGCGGAAGAGCCGCAGCCAAGCGGCATTGAGGCATCAAAATCGTCAAACACATCGACCACTGCTAAAATAACCAAAAAACCAGCCAAGAAACGAGCTGAGGCGCGCCTAGAATCAGTAGCGCCAACAGTGACCACAATGACCGAGGCGCGCCCAGAACCAGTAGCGCCGATAGTGACCACTCTGGCCGAGGCGCACACAACACAACAATCGCCGGAACAGGAGCAGCAGCAGAGTAAGCCATCGTCATCGACACCGGCACCAGCATCGGCCTTATCTACCAGTAGTGAATCCGAGTTGGATATGTCGTCTAGCATCAAATGCGCAGCGGCACCATCTACCAACAGTGATTCCGAAATGGAAATGTCTCCCAGCGCTTTCCAATTGGGCAGTACCATAAGCTACACGTATGCCAATAGCGGCAGCAGGCCACCAAATCCTATACCTCGCCAGACGCCCGACTACTTCACAAACTATCAAATGCGTATTGTGGTGGACAATGAAGCTCACTCTGTGCGCATCACAAGTCCGCAACTGCTGCGTCAGTCGCTCCCAAGTGCTGAGGATAATGCTAACGAGACTAGCAAAATCCGCAACATACCTAAGAAACGAATTAAACAATTCAGTAACGCCGACCAGTCGATGGAGCAGGCAGCGAAGAGGGCCAAGCCTGCAGCATCATCTACGCCACTAGCCACAAAATCCTCAGATAAGAAGTGCGATAAAAACGACCAGGAGGTGGCGCCCACGTAAGTTAAATGTTTAATTAGGCTCACTTATAAATCAAATTTAACATATAACCTTTTGTATTGCTGGTTGTTTATAATAATCGTAAATGAGCAAGGGAGATAGCAGACTTGCCAAATGTTACATGCTCTTTATCTGTTTCTATCAACATATAAAGAGTTAATAACACCTAATATCTACTCATATTTCTCTACTTTGATGCAGAAATACTTCATCGAAAAGCAACGCTAGCGAGGAGCAGGATGATGACGCCTTGCACATCGAGGATATTGAATCTATCCTCTCCCGTTTGCATGGCAAATAAGAACAACAACAGCAAAGGCATCAATCATCAATTTTGAAATGGAATAACAAAAATAAAATCATCGGTTTTGTTTCATATAATATATATGATAAAAAAAATATATATATGAATATATATTAATATAATAAAAATATCTTAAATAGATTCTAAAAAAAGATATCACCTATGAAAACAATCGTTTTGTTTGTACACCTATTTTTATTTCATTGTATTTTTTTTCACATATATTTAAAATATATATTTATATCATTATATCATTGCTAGTTTTTAGTATTGTAACTTTCAGTACCCAATATGCGGGTCTTTATGTATATATATTCGGGTTGTCATTCTTTGCGCCACTTTTTTTTTTGCTTATGTTAAAAACAACGCGTACCTCAAGACGATCTTAGTAAATTCTTTGTTAATCATATCTTTTTTGAAAATATCTGATTAAATAGGGAATATAATTTTTTATTTTTTTTTTTTTTTTTTTTTAACGTTATTGATAAGAAATGAAATATCTTCAGTATTATTATTTTAAGTGATGAGCTTTAACTTTTAGCTTGATGCCTAAAACAAGCTCAAAACTCATGTAAAAATGAACATAGATCGTCTTGAATATATATTTAATGACCACCCCAATGTATAAATATGTTTATATTTTATCATAAATGTATATTAATATGACATATGTATATATACAGAAATGATACATTTATATACTTAAGTTATTTCACATATTATCACTTTATAATATAAAGCTCCTTAAGTTTTTGATGCTGAATATGAATGTAAAATTTAAAAAGCAATATAATGACCGTCCGTCAAACTGCATGAACATGGCAGTCTTGTCGTGTATACACCAAAGAGAGGGTATGCAGGTTTATTTCTTATGTATGAAATTTAAATCAATTCGTTTTTTATTAATAAATATTGACTAATGACCCGAACTGAACATCGGTATGTTAAAATTGGAAATTTATTTTTTTTATAATTAACAAAGATGTGTTCTACTGTACAATTGCAAGGGTACCTGATCTTCGGCACAACGATTTTTAAATTCCACGAACAAAAAAAATAAAATAATGGCTACGGTAATATTTTAAATGGCAATGTTCATAGATGGCTGTCAGGAACAGTAACAAACCCTTGGCGAAGGCATTCAAATTTAATGTGACTTTCAAATTGACAATGTTGAGCTGCTTTAAAATGCATAATGCCGTGACAGCTGTCCAATCGATGTCCACCAATTATGCCCAATTATATAACGGAACGGATGCAGACTTTTTACAAGTTGGAGTTAAGTTTGCCAATTTACTTGCAGAAGTTGTCTCAAACGGTTGAAATGATATTAAAACTTTACCTGTGCTTAATATTTGGCCTAAGCCTTAGCCTAACCAGCGAACAGGAGTTAAAGATAAGTAAGTTTGAGTGCATGTCAAAAACTTTGAAAACAAAAATTTAACATTTTATTTCATTTGTTTGCAGCTTTCTGGATTGAGCCAGTGCAGCGGACAGAATTTGGTGCAGATATTGCGGCAGTGCTTAAGGAATTGGAAGCATTGCAATTGGGTGTGACCATTAGCGATACGGTTATAGAGCTAAAGCGTTCCGCAGATCAGCGAGACATGACCAGCAGTAAGTAGTCCAGAATTTCTTTATCACCAATTTGGACTTCATTTTATTATCTCACACAGTTTGCGAAATTCTGGGTAGCGTGGGTAGCACTGTGATTGTGGATCTAAGTTATAAACGTTGGTCCCAAGGCTATGAGCTTGCGCGCTCTAATGGCATTGCATATGTGCATCTGGAGCGGATGATGCGTCCATTTCTGGATATGTTTGGCGATTTTATGCAAAAGAAGCGTGCCAACAATGTGGCCATGATTTTTCAAAATGCTCGCGACACCATGGAAGCAATGCAACAACTACAGGATGGTTATCCATTTCGTACGATCATCATGGACGCCAGCGATTTCCAATCCAAAGATTTTGCAGAGCGTCTACTTACGTTGCGACCCCCTCCCACTTATTATGCAATGTTTGCCCGTGGCGCAGCCATGAACGGAATGTACGAGCGCGTAAGTAGAGCAGCTGCTGTAGCAGTCATGATGGTCACTGTCAATATTTGCAGGCGGAAAAGAGCAAACTGTTCAAGCGGCCCACGGAGTGGCACTTGGTTTTTCTGGACACCAGAGATCGCGTCTTTAAGTACAAGCGAGATGTGGAATTTGCGACACGCTTCACTTTAAATGCTCGCGCTATATGTCGTTCCATGCAGATGCGCGATTTATATTGTGGCAGCGGCTTTACGGTAAGCCGTTTGTAATAATGGAACTTATGACAACTAAAATTAACTATTTGCAGCTTCAACGCGGATTACTTCTGGACGTGCTACGGAGTATGATAGATGCGGCGCTTGTGAGCCAACCGTTTCCACAACCAGTTTATAATGAATGCAATTCAAGCGCAGAGTTAACAAATGGAATGGATGCTAATAGCGCAAATAGTGCCTGGTTTCAGAATGTTCACTGGAGTAATTTTGTGGGCTATGTGCCGTCCAATGAAGAAGAGCAATTGGACGATGAAGAGTCCGTAGCGCATCTTACGTTTGTGGCGAATATTTCGGCCGGCTACTATTCAAATGAGCACGAGGCCAAAACAGACCTGGCCACTTGGACGGGTGGCGAGCTGCGTTTGCTGAACGAAACAATCAGTCCGAGTCGTCGCTTCTTTCGCATAGGCACCGCAGAAAGTTTACCCTGGAGTTACTATCGACGAGATCCAGATAGCGGCGAGATTTTACGCACCCAAAGCGGTGCAGTCATCTGGGAGGGCTACTGCATCGACTTTATTGACCGCCTGTCGGAGAAACTCAATTTTGACTACGAAATTGTGGAGCCCACAAAAGGACACATGGGTGAGCGCAATGACTTGGGTGAGTGGGATGGTGTCATTGGTGATTTGGTGAGCGGTGAGACAGACTTTGCCATTGCTGCCCTTAAAATGTACTCGGAACGCGAGGAAGTAGTTGACTTTCTGCCGCCGTACTACGAACAGACAGGCATATCCATTGTGATGCGCAAACCCATGCGTCGCACTTCACTGTTCAAATTTATGACCGTGCTGCGATTGGAGGTTTGGCTAAGCATTGTGGCGGCCCTGGTGGGCACGGCATTGATGATCTGGATCCTGGACAAGTATTCACCGTATAGTTCGCGTAACAATCGCGATGCGTATCCCTTTGAATGTCGTGAGTTTACGTTAAGGGAGAGCTTCTGGTTTGCCTTGACCTCGTTCACACCCCAAGGTGGCGGTGAGGCACCCAAGGCCATTTCTGGACGCCTCCTAGTTGCCGCCTATTGGCTTTTTGTGGTGCTAATGCTGGCTACGTTTACGGCCAATTTGGCGGCGTTTCTTACGGTGGAACGTATGCAGATGCCAGTACAATCATTGGAGCAGCTTGCGCGACAATCACGCATTAACTATACAGTTGTCAAAGATTCGGACACCCACAACTATTTTATGAACATGAAGTTCGCAGAGGATACACTGTATCGCATGTGGAAAGAGTTGGCCCTGAATTCGTCAAAAGATTTTCGTAAATTTCGAATTTGGGACTATCCCATAAGGGAACAATACGGACACATTCTGCTAGCTATCAATAACTCGAAGCCAGTGAGCAATGCTAGCGAAGGTTTTAGGAATGTGGACGCCCATGGCAATGCTGACTATGCGTTCATACACGACTCAGCCGAGATCAAGTATGAGGTGACCAGAAATTGCAATCTTACTGAGGTGGGTGAGGTGTTTGCCGAACAGCCCTACGCCGTCGCCGTGCAGCAGGGCAGTCATCTTGGCGTGAGTGTTCGACTTATAATATTATTGTAATTGCTCTATGTATTTTTCCTTTCGCAGGATGAGCTAAGCTATGTTATATTGGAGCTACAGAAGGAACGCTTTTTTGAGCAGCTTAAAGCAAAATACTGGAATGAGTCCAATGTGCGTAACTGTCCGCTTTCCGATGATCAGGAGGGCATTACTCTGGAAAGTTTAGGTGGTGTTTTTATAGCAACATTGTTTGGCCTTATCCTAGCCATGGGCACGCTGGCTTGTGAAGTAATCTACTACCAGAAGAAGCAAAAAAAACTGTCACTTGTTACACAGGTAAAGCCCAAGGATGGTGGTGAACCAGTTAAAATTGCCTGGCTTGACACCAAGGCCAAATCGAATGCAAAGGAATTAATGCCTAAGAAGCCATCTAAACTGACACCCCCACCATCATTTGAGGTTGCCACATTCCGGGGCAAAAAGAAAACGGCAGCTGTAACGCTGGGAGATGGCAAGCATAAGGCTCGACCCCGTGATGGCCTACATTCGCGTCGTGAACTTGGCTCACCCCTATCAGATTGGCACGTGGGTTATATGGAATAAATAATTCCAATCAAGACAAATAAACTTTAACAAAATGTAATAACATAGTGTGTAGCTGATTATATGCTTGGCTGTGTTTGTCTCCTTTAGCCTAGCTTCTAGTTTTGAACTCAGCAAAAAGCAACAAAATAATACAAAATATAATAAATAGCACAATAAATGTAATTGTAACTTAATAAAAGTATACTTTTTTTTTTGCAAATAAAAAAGTTAAAGTTGAATAATAAAACAAAATTTTAATAAATATATTCACTCAAAATTTTTGAGGTCATTTCTGGACCATGTGCCAGAATACATGCATTTTAAAAAAAGCACTAGAATGTCAAGAAATATAATTAATTGAAAACAATTGATTTTAGCTCGGACATTTGAAGTTTTTACTAATGTCCTTTGCCAAACAAATTCAAATAATTTTGTCCATGCTAAGAAATTCCATTAAAATGGCTAATAAATTTGGTTTATTTTCAAAATTTAACTATACCAATGTTTCATACTATAAAACCTAAAGCCTTAATAATTTTTTATGCAATAGTTAAATCCATTAATTCAAATTCTTCAAAAGGAAACTGTACGCACGACCGTATTCAATTTAAAATAAATCGGCATATCGATATATTTTTATTTTCACATCGCTATCAGTGCCAATGTACCAGCTACTAATTTTACTGGGTGCAAAAAAACGACTCACTCAAAGCAAAAGATACCATTGTAGTGTGAAAAATTGTAATTGTAGCAACAAAGAAAGCGTCAGCAAAGCAAATTCTATTAATTCAAATCAAAGCAGTCTTAGTTTCTAACTTTATTTAGAAACATCCATATCGATTTCGATAGGTGCAAATAGTGCCACACAAGCGACGGGGGTCGCAAAATAAAAAAGAGTAATAAAAATGCGTGTGCTATCGCCATCGCACATATTTAATATAAAAGCAATATTTGTGGCTTTAATCGTCGCATTGTTGACTGCGCCAAATGTGGTCCTCTCGCGCAAACATCACTTGGAAGTCCGCGTAAGTTACGTTTTCATACATACTAGCCGGCATCTCACATGATCTGATTTCGATCCGAGCTCCCCTTTATAACTTCAATGTACATAAATATGTCTTACAGAATGATATGCGTCCGTATATTGCGCTGAGCACCTTTGGTTTTTATACAAACGGACATTTGGACGTTCAGATGAGTATGCTGACAATTGATGATGAGCAGCCAACCGACTTGGTGAGCACAATGAAAATTAAATTAAGTAATAAGTAAATATAATATTATTGGTGCTTGCAGTTTGGTCTATCGCTGGACAAGACCACTATTGATCAGCTTAATCCCTATCTGGACTCACATCAGAATAAGTGCTTATTGGAGGAGCTGCCATCCAATCAAAAAAGTGGACCAATTCTATTCTTTGTTCTGGATCTCAAGGAGTTAAAGTTAGTTTCTTATCACTTGCAATTGAATTGAATTATTATTTGTTGTCAATGTTCTTGCCATTTTTTTTAGGGTGCGTGTGCAGTGCTCGCCGGAATGGGCTAACAAGCATATCTACAAAGATGTGATGTACCGTCACAAACGGAACTCTCATATTGCAAGGGTCAGTGATACCGCGCTTTTCATGCAACAGCGTCGTCGTCGCTCCGTGTTGCAAAGGGAGTCAGACGAACCGGTCGACGATGATCATTCTGTGGAGGAGCCCATGCAAACTTTGTTAGAAGCAAAGGCAAATGCCGAACAGCCTAAGCAATCATCACCCATTGTTGCTGGACAAATTGATACATCACCCAAGGTGGATTCTGCCATTAAGGATCAGAAAGCAGAAAGTACCGAAAATGAGGAGCCCAAGCGCGTTGTTCCGCCCAAAGATGAGCCAGCCAGTGCTTCGCCAGTTGCCGCACTTCCGCCACCTGAAGCTGAGGATGGTGCCGGTGCCGATAATGGAGCCGTTGTGGCACCGTCTGCCTCTTCAGGCAGCATTATTAAGAAGCACGACGATGCTGAGCAACAACCAGCTCTGCCCGTCGAAAGTATTCCGGGTGCGGTGCCGAACTTTTACGAACCCAACTACAGGCAAATACGCGAAGACCCATGCAAGAATTTTTCGCTGCCGCTAATAAAACAAACTTTTGATGGCACCAACTACTACAATTTTACGTTCTCTATGTTCGTAGCCACGCAACACGACGAAGGCCTATACAATTTATATTTCCATGCTTGTCCCAACTACGATCGCCCTAAGATAATGTCTTTCAATGTGAGTTCAAGCTTTTGTTATACGATTTATAAATAATGTAATAATGTTGCTTTTTATAATATCAGGTGGATATTGAAGAAAACAATAATGGCAATTATTTGTCAGCCGGTGAAATGCCTTTGCCAGCTCTGTATTTTTTGATGAGTCTGCTATTCTTTTTGTCTGGCTTGTTCTGGGTTTTTATACTAAAGAAGAGCACGTAAGTTGGGCCAACTGAATATATAACTTAGTTATTGCTAATATTCGTTATATCTTTTTTTTTATTTTTTTGTACAGACACACCGTTTACAAGATACACTATCTGATGGCTGTGCTCGTGTTCCTCAAGTCGCTTTCCCTTATGTTCCATTCTATTAACTATCACTTTATCGAAAAGCGCGGCGAGCATGTTGAAACCTGGGCCATACTCTACTATATAGCGCATCTGCTGAAGGGCGCCGTACTCTTTATAACTATTGTACTCATTGGAACTGGGTGGACATTTATCAAGCATATACTCTCCGATAAGGACAAGAAAATCTTTATGATTGTTATTCCGCTTCAGGTTTGTCATCGTAATTTGTTCATCTCCTCAACCAATTCAATATATTATTTTTGTTTACCATGTTTAGGTGCTTGCAAATGTTGCTCAAATTATTACAGATGAGTCAGATCAAAGTGACGCCGAGTTCCGCACATGGCACAACATATTCTTCTTTGTGGATTTGCTATGCTGTGGTGCCATATTATTTCCAATTGTGTGGTCCATACGCCATTTGCATGAGGCGTCGGCAACAGATGGCAAGGCAGCAATCAATCTGCGAAAACTGAAGCTCTTCCGCCAGTTTTATATCATGATTGTCTGCTACATTTACTTTACGCGCATCATTGTCGACTTGCTGCAGATGACTGTTGTGTTCCAGTATGCCTGGTTGGATGAGATGTTCCGCGAGATGGCTACATATGTGTTCTTTGTACTAACGGGCTACAAGTTTCGTCCAGTCTCATCGCATCCATACTTCGAAGTGCCCGACGACGACGATGATGTTGAAGTAGAGGTGTTCACCGAATCCGGCCTAACTGCGTCAGTCCATCGTATTAAGCCACTTAATCGCTCAGCACATTCCAATACCATTACTATTATTGAGGGAAACGATGATGAGCGCGAGAATCTGATTGCAAAACGAGAGTCAAGTCATGAATACGATTAGATTACTGAGTAAAAAATACACACTCACACACCCACACCCACACATATAATGATATAATTCTATATAACTATGTATGTATAGGATACGCACATAGTAACTTCAATCGTACTTTAAGCCAGACGAGTTCCAACTATCGCCAGCTGTTGGAAAAAAAAAATGGAATGATGTTTGGTAGGCTTGGGATGAATAATAATGTTTAGTGTGTAGTTAACCACGCCCGCTTTTCCCCTTAAAAACAGAGAGAGCCCGTCCAATCGAACGCACGTGTATATAGAAAACAACGCTTTGTCTGTTTATCTGCGATCGCGCAATCCCTCAATCCACTCTCGCCACCGCCATCAGATCGATGCTTATTTAAGGCATTAATAAGAATATAATTTTAATGAATATACGATACATATATAAACACATATAAAGCTTTAATATAATATACCATACTACATTGATAAATGTCACCAACGCTTTTTCCTAAATCATATCAAATCACATTCTGTATAACATAGGGTCCCGTTCCCTACTTAATTTCGGCATTAGTTGTACAGTAAAAATCATGTATGTGCAAATGGCGCACGCAGTCTGAAATCGTTGGAAAACTGTTCGGTTTAGTTGCTCAGCTTAATGCGACGCTCGTTAGCTTCTACTTACCCGTGTCAGCAGATGATTGTCTAATATGACTATGCCTAGGCAATTAATGCGAAGCGGTTCATGAAGAATTCGCAATGAAAAGTTTTGAATCTGTAAGTAAATAAAATGTGAACAAACGGTTAACGATGAAGTGCAAATCCCGCTTGGTGAACCTGAAGTGAAAGAGCTGGATAGTTGGCCATAATATTATGTAACTGATAGGCAATTCGAGGCACCATCTGCATGCAACTCTGGGATGCCTGAATTAGGACAAGTATCTGCAGGATCGCGGGCAGCATCAGATAGTAATCTGTGGATGCGGATTAAAGAAATACAGAGTAGGAGCAAGATTTTGATTGAGAGTAAGTGTAAGAGTCAACTTACCAATGTTGTCAATCGCATTATAGACCGTGTAGTACATAAAATAGCAGTCGACTGTAAGGCGTATTAGGATCATGAGCATAACTGTAAGCAAGGAGTAGCTGAATGATATTTTAAAGCTGAAGCACAGCTCGTAGATGCGTTCGTAGAGGAGTTGTTTTTCGCGCAACTGTCGTCTTAGGTAATCCTCGAAGCCGGGAAAGCTGGCTGCACCGCTGGCAAAGCTCGAGTAATCAACCAACAGTGCCAGCTCTGACTCCAATTGGCACATTTGCTGACGCACCAGATCCAGATGCAATACAAACTGTGTGTTCCTCAAGTGCACAACAAACACAAACGGCTGAAATGTGCTCCAGAACAACACTAGATGATGCGTACGCTCCTGCATAATAACAAACATAAATAGCAGCAACACCTCCATCATAATACAGCCGTACAAAGCGATGAGGTAACGTCGATGCTGTTGCAGCAGCAAACTAACTCTTCCTGCAAGAGGCGATGTTTGTGATGTGGCAAGTGCTGCATACAGTTGCCAAAAGCGTGCAGAATGCGAACGTTGCCACAACGCCTCAGCATAGATGCTCGCCACGGCCAGTTCAGCAAATCCATACTTAAGTCCATCATTGAAACAACTGAAGGGATCCATTAGGTAAAGGAAGTCATCGTCACTGGTCAAACATATAAATGCAACTGCACTGAAGCCCGTTAGCAGGCAGCATGCCCAAAAATGTAATAGCCTTGCCGTTTGTTTTGGATTTAGTTCACCGGGTAGCGGAACTCCGTGCAAACCAATCAATTGATAGAAGCGCAGATGATAATATAGCACCTGGTCAATGCAGCCACTCATCGTTTTTTTTTTTTAAATAACTCCGCTGTTCAGAACCTTATAAATGATATTAGATTTATATATTGGTGTATGGGAATAGGACATTTGTATATTTGAGGTTTTTGCTAAAAAAAATAAATTTTATTACCAAGAATTACGATAAGTATTATTGAATACGATAAGTAAGAACGAAATTCACACTACGCAAAATATATCAGTATTGGACTTTAGTTAAACTCGCCTAAGTTTTTAATAAATTGGATTTTAATTGCAAAAAATTCTAAGTAAGATAGTGAAATAGTAAACTGTTTAGTTCAAAGCTATTGACAACAATTTTATTTATTTCTTATGGTTTTTTGTTGGTTTCACTTTCGGTTCGGAATATGGGATCAGTCTTAAATTTTCCTCAGATTGTCTTTGTTCTTTTTTTTTTAATAAGATATTTAAATGCAAATTAAGTGCTTTGGGCTAAAATCTTTGTTTTATTTATAACTATACAAGCATTTGTTTTTATTTTTACTTTCAGAACTTTTTCAATTTTTAGCAATAAAATCAACATTAACCTCAACTTGACTCGTTCGATGCTCTGTTGCTACTTAATTATAGTTTACACAAGTATACTGCTTATTTATTGCTCGCAGAGTATGAGAATAAATGCAGAATTCAATGAAAATCAATACTTTCGATAATCACTTTAATTAATTTACATAATAAATTATTTTAATTAGCTACAGGCACTAGAAGGTATAATAATAAAAACAATTTTTAACATAATTTCATTTCAAGAAATAAATTTAACAGAATAGTTGTTAAGAACGTTAATGCAGACTAAATTTTGTGATATTGTGTTTGTTGTTAGAAGAAATCTTTTTTTTCGTCGCATTCATTTCAATCCGCTGGCAGATTATTGTACGATTTGGAAATCCCTCGAATGTCTGCGAAATTGCAGCGGAAATGATTTCTAAAGCACCATTGATATATATTTTTTTTTAACTCTTAACTTTATTCGACAACACCCAGAAAAAAAATATAAATAAAAACAAAAAACAAAACAATAAATTAATATTAAAATTAAATGTTGAATCACTCGTTTACAAATACGATCCGGGATACCGATAACCACTGCTGCTGCTTCTGCTTCTGCTGGTGCTCGATCCGATGCCCTGCACATGCCCAGCATTGTGGTTATCGGCACTGTTGTATGTTTCGGCGTAAGCAATATTGTATCCTGTTTGGCTGGGCCACGCTGCATCGGGGCTAGATTGTGGGGGCTGAGATTGAACTGGCAGTGGTGCAGCGTATGCATCAACCTCATCCTCGTATGCACCGGGCGGAGTATGAAGCTGCTGTGATGGCCGGAAAGCGTTGCTCTTGCTGTTGCTGCTTCTAGTACTGCATGGGTATGAAGTGTCCGAGGATAATTCCTCCGGTGCATCAAGCGTATGTACTGGTGCTTGAGCTGTTTGAAGATTAGCATACAATGGCGGCTCATATCTGTTATCCACATCTGAGTCTAAAGGCTCTTCGACCGGTGCTGGCTCTGCATAGCCACCGCTATGATATGATGGGGAAATGGAGGAGGTTTTAGGTCGTTGATAGCGTGCTGGTGGACGATAGTGGTAATCCTCATCGTTATCAGCGTCATCGTCATCGTCATCGTTATCTTCATCGGTCTGATGCTGATGATACTTGTGCTGATGAGACTGTGGCCAGCTATTAATCACACGATACGTCTCCACGTTGTTCTCCTCCGTTTGTTGAGCGTAATCATAACTGTTTGGGCGATGTTTCTCCTCGATGACCGTATAGGTGTTTACCTTAATTTTGGGCAGCGGTGGCGCTGGCTTCTCCACCGCGTATGATTCACTGAGATGTTTGGCCAGTTCCTTGGCATAATTCAGATAGTCTGCATGTTCTTTCGTGTGCAAAGGCTTATCTAGTTCGGAAAGAATGACGCTCTCCAGCAGTGGGCTCATCTGCGGCTTGCGAGGTGCACGTCCACGTGATCGCTGATGCGGCGGTCCATGATGGTGAAAGTGATGGATGACTTTGTGAGGTGGAACCGGTTCCGCATCGAAAGCAATGTTAGGCGCCTGATCCTTGGGCACATGCACCTTTATATGCACATATTCATCGCCAAATGTCGCCACCAATGGCAATGCCACCATCAATGCTACCAATAATTCTGGATAAATCGTAGACATTTTCTCATAAAACAGAAATGTGTTTTTGTTTTTATCCGTTGCTTAATTTTGGTGCTGGTCTGGTTTGGTCTGATTCTCTGCTCTCGCGTTGTGACTTTGTGGCCGCGCGCATTGCCAAAATTGGATTAAACCAAAATCTTTCTTTATTCAAAATTTATATACCAGCAGCAACGGTTTCGACTGCGCGGCTCAAATAAATACATTTCATACGTGTTCGACACGTCGCTTATGTAATGCTCTTACATATACGAATAGATAGTTAACAAAATGTAAAAATTCGAAACAATTTATTTTTAAATTCTTATTATTTATTATTATTATTTATTTATTGTCAACTATGAGCAAATGACATTAAATCACTATTAATCCAAATGAAATATAGTTAAATAAATTAAAATTAATTATTTAAAACATATTTAAACAAAATCCAAGACCTTTCGTACAGTACACAACAGTTATAGTAATGAAAATTTTTTTCTAAATTTTCGTTTCATTTCAAACATTTACACCACATCGGCTTGACTTTCAAGTGAAGTGTATTCCAAGCAACTGTATACTATCTATCTATCGCATTATGAGAAGCATTTTCTCGTAATCGTTTCCCCGTTTCACTGCCTAAAACTATCTGACCCAGCATTTCGTATGCGTCTTTTCCCCTACCCACGTTTACGCACATTTAGCAGTTATTTCTTATACTCTTGCAGAGATGATATTGTAATTTTCTCATAAAGTATGTAAATGACTTTAGGAAATGCTTTTAAAGTATAAACTCACGACGTAATAAAAGTGATAAGAAAAATTTGGTTTTCAATTCCTTTGTCCTTTGCCCTTTTATAAGTGCTTAAAATGATAGCGAGCTATTTAATATTTTCTCTGATACAAATTTTGTTACATGTTTTTTTGTTTTGATATCGTTGTAAAAGTGTATACAACCTTTGGCATGCCGAAAAAAGCTGCTCTATCTTGCTTATACGTTTTGTTCGTTTGTTTTAAACTTTTGTATTCATACTTATTGAAACGAAAAATATGCCGCAGCCGGCCGCATACAAACACAGCTATAGTTGTGTAGCCGCCAGCAGCAACCGTAGTAGCCCCATTCAACAATAGCAACATCAATAACATTTTGTGCTATGCATTTCGTCAAACGAAAGTTCGATGAAAGTGAGTTTAAGTTGGAATTTGATATAGAAAACTTTAGAAGTTTCAAATGACGTTTGGTTGCTGCTGATTCTGGTTACAAAATACGTGTCTGTTGCAATCAGCTTAATAAACATTTATTTTAACTTATTTGTAAAAAATAAAAAAATAAATTTTGATATTCAAAGCTAAGCTGTGTTTAGATCTTATTTAAAGCATTTAAAGACTTAATTGTTATGCTTAAGGCGAAATGCGATCTATGAGAAAGTTGCCAGAAAATTAATCGCCATTAGCATCATTATGACAAATCATTTAACAATTTCTACGCATTGTTAAACTATGTATACATAATTAAATAAATCATTTGCAAAAAGCTTAAACTTATTTTGCATATATTCATTTAGCATTGTAAATAATTAATTTTTAGAATAAATATAAAACAAGCATGCAGTACAGCCTTTGAATTGGTATCTGCAAATTTAAATGAAGTACATATATTTTTAACATTATATTCTTTCTCTTTATGGACAAGGTTTACAAGACTAAACACCTTTCACTTTTGTGGTGGTTAAGCTCATAATTAATAATTACACTTGCGGATCGGACCCCATACAAATGCAAATATAAAAAGAAACCGTCACATTTTTCCAACAACAAATTAATCGAATATTCACCTCGCGATTTTGACACAGTAAAATACCGATAAGCAATTTTTATTCATAAGCCAAACGATCAGATGATCAAAGAGATCTGGCAGCGCTGACAACAGCTGACCGGCAATTTTGGGCGTTTGTTTGTTGTGCATCTGACATAACGCGTATTTACTCAATAGAATAAGTTATTCATGAATTAAAGTACACTAATTATGCTTAAAACAACAATCAGATGTCTTCAGCATGGTCTTGCCATAGCAAAGCAACCGCTCCGCCAGCTACTGCGTCGTCACATCCACATCACATCAGCGCTGCACGCTAAAATATTCATTGACTTTGAGAATCAATACGCGCACAACATTCTGTGCAATTCCTTGAAGCCATATCAGATTGTAAGGTCCTCGGACTGTCTCAAATCAATAACAGCCACTAATGTCGCACCTCAGCGTGTGTTGGAGCCGGCAATAAATGCAACGCCAGATGAATTGCATGCAGATTTCTTGTCGCTTGTGGAGCACTGCGCTCTTTTGGGCATACAGATAAGTGATGAACGCTTCACTGACTTCATAAGCACCTACTGCGAGGAGCTGCACAAGCTTAGTGACGAGCAGCTTCTTGGTGCTTTGCGCTGCTTGCAAAAGTTACCGACGCCAGCATCCACAAAGATAGCCAATTACATGGAGCTATGGAATACGTTAGACATCGAGTGCTGTCGCCGCATCGAGCGCTGGTCCACCGCCCAGCTGCTGCTGGTCAGTGATGCATGGTATCAGCTGGGTCTGGCACGCATCGGTGAGTTTGTGTGGCAGGCGCTGCGTAAGCTTGGACGCAAAGTACGAAAATTGCCACCGGAGCAGCTGGTGCAATCGATGTTCCTGTGCAATCTGCTGCGTCGTCCCATCTTTGAGATGTTTGACTTTGAGCAGAATCTGGCGCAATGTGTGCAGCAAATGACGCTTCAAGAGCTAGCCGTTATGGCGATGGGCTTCTTCAAAACGCAGACACAAATACGCAATCCCGAGCTGCTGCAGCAGCTCTACACGCGCCTAGAGTCAGAGATAAATACCGTCGAGGATATCACACTGGTGGCCATGCTTAAAGTGCTGCGCTACAGCAGTAAATTGCCACAGGTTGCGGCACTTAAACAGCTTTTGGTGAAACTTCAGCCCCAGGTGGAACGCGTCTCTTTGTTGGCCTGCCTGCATATGGCGCTTCTGGGCAGCGAACTGCAGACCAGCAATGACGAGCTTGTGGAACGCATTCTATTGCGCTTTGAGCGGGAACTCGAAGCAACTCGCCTAAAGGATATGGAGCGCATTTGTTTGGTCATGGCTCTGTTCAATTTAAACACTCCAAGCGGAGTTGAACGCCGCCTGTGCGAGCGTATGCCGGACATGCTGCGCAAACGCATCGATGAGATTCTGCGCTATCCACGTTGCTATACCAACTGCCTACAGTTCCTAAGTATGCGTGGCATTTATGACATTGAGCTGCTGGGCGTCGCTTTAGAGCCCCGGTTTTTGCGTCATACCTATCCAAATGTCCATCTGCCTGGCCGTGATTACTTCCATCTGGATAGCTTTGCTCGCCTGCTGGGCACTGAGTATGGAGGGCCATTGCTTACCGAGCGACAACGTCAACAGATGGGCAAACAATATACGCAATATATACCAGAGCGTTCAGAGGGTCGTTTCAAGCTAACCAGCACAGATCGCATTCTTTTGGAGATTCGTGATGCTTTGGGCAGTCTGCTGCGCACCACAGTCAGCATGAAGCATATACTGCCCCACTATGAACGCTGTGATCTTGTCATTTGCTATGATCGACAACAGCAACGACCCTTGCCCCTGGATGCCAGCTGCTGTCCGGAGGATTATAGTGGTGTACTGGTCACAAGACAGCATCTGCTCGGCACTTTAGAGGCTGCACATCTGGATACACTGATCGTTGTGATAGCCGGTTGGAATAATGTTATACGCGACAGCGAACGACACACGGGACAATTTGCCATGAAATTGAATCAACTGCAAAAGTTGGGACATAAGCCTATTGTGGTAAGTATTGGAATACAATCATACAACTTTTAGCTTCATTTTCTGTAACATCAAAAACATATATTTTACGTTTTTTTTTTGCGGCTTGAGGCAGCCGTGTCTCAATTTAACATATGTACATATGCTTAACTAATTTTTCAACATCATTTTGTACAGATCTATTGGTACGAATGGCGCGAACTTGAAACGTTTGCGGACCGTCAGGACTTTCTAAAGCGTCGCCTTCGCCAGGCGGCCAATATCTAATAGAATGGCACAGGATATTTGGCGAGCTCAACAATAACCATACTAGTTGTTGTTGTAATAATAGTTAAAGTAATTCTAAAAATAATAATAGTTAACAAGATCATGGGGCTGTTGACAAAATATGTTAAAATATGTAATAAGAGCACCAGCAGCAACATGAGCCTTATTATTATGTATTGTTATGACCGCCCGCAGTCACGCCCTCCCCAACACCCTCCCCCAACACCACCTACGCGAATGTCAGATGGCGCCAAGGAGCGCTTTTTTGGTATACTCGTAGACAACAAAGAGTGTGGCGGTAGCTGGAATGGTGCGCAGCACAGATGGTAACAGTCCACGATATAGGGCCAAGATGCCCTCGCGTCTCACAATATCTGCACCGACTTGGAACATGCCCTCGTTAAGGTTCTTCACCTGGATGCGACTTTTGATGACGTCCGCTGGGAATGTGGATGTCCAGAGACAAACGCCACCAATAGCACCGGCGAACATTGTTTTAAATGCCCCAATTTCATCCTTTGTCTGATTCTGCCTGATAAACATTTTTGTCAGATACTTTCATTTAATACTTTCCCGATCAATTAACTTACCCACGCAACAGTTCACGTGTGCCTTCGTAGCTACCAAAGAAGAAAAAGTAACCGGGCATCTCGCGTATAAATGTGGAACTCAAGCCTCGATAGAAGCCGCGTATGCCTGCCATGGTACAAAGAGAGAAAGAACATAATATAAATCCAAATAAAAGGTCTTATAAATATAGTTTTGGACAATTAGTTTTGGAAGAACTAGAAAAAACCTTAAAAATTGGTTTGTTTTTTAAGTTTTATAAAAATAAAGTGAAGTGTTTTGTATGATAAAAATTACTTTCGTTAAGCGTGACGGCGTTTGGAAAATAACAGTAAAACGCACGTGAGGCCACTACTTTTATTAATAGACTTTGTTATCTGTGTGCGCAACAACAATAACAACAACAATTTCAAACATATCTTTCCCCTCCCATCAGCAGTTTTAATCATTGCATTTCAACTGCATCACAACAAGAAGATCGATTGAGATTTAGTTTAACCGCGAAGCGAAGTGTGCTTCATTCTGTCAATCAATTCTGTAAAAGTTTCCACTTGACTGATAACGACTGTCATAAAAAGGTAGTAATATTACTATCCATTCATATGATGACCTAAAGCTGAATTCTGCATTTGAGTGGAGATACTAAATTGCTTGAACACATGTTAAATATAATTATTTTATTGTAGTTCAAATTAGTAAACGTCTTCATGGCTTGATAAATCAAAATTGATCAGTAAAAAGAGATTGTTTTTTTTTTTCCGAAAATGTTTTAGTTTTAAAAGAAAGTGCACCAAGAATTTTGCTTGTGGGTGTGGCAAAGAATTTTAGCTTTTTGCTTCGATCTTTATGCTGTGAAACAGAAACAACAACAAGAAAGCCGATTAGATTAGAGATTTACTGTTTTCTCATGCCTATTCTGTGGAACTTAAAAACTTTATATTTTTAATAGCTTTGATGTTAGGTGGCAACGCCAAAAATGGGTAAGTGGGTGTAGTAAACACGCAGTTGATTGTTTTTGTACAGCGTTTTCGCGGACTTTGCTTTTAATTATGATTTGTGAGGAAACGGAGCGAGATATGCACATAATCTAATCAAGAAGCTACATTCTTAAATCAAAATAAGAACAAATACAAAACCTCAAAAAAAAAAAAAGGTACAAAAACACCTCACTGCCTCGACCCTTCCCGTAATGACAACACTCACCTTCGGTGCGCCAGATGTAGCGTGTTAAGGTCCAGGGCGTGCGAACATCAGATGCTTGGGTCGGTTCTACAAAATGCTTCATTTCACGCAGGGCTTGCAGTTTGCACTTGATCAGCTCAGTGGGACAGAGGGTGAGCGTGGAAAAGCAGGCGGCCAATGAGCCGGCGCATGCATTTTGTGTAATGGTCAGCTCACTGACCAACTCTTTGCCAACCAAGTAGGAGACAAACTTTTGGCAGCCACCGTAAGCGGCGAAGAGCACAGAATTTTCGGCAACATTTGCAACAACAGCTGGCACAGATCCGGCATACAGGCCATTCATAAAGCCATCATTGCGATATGTGCTGATGAAGCAATGAAACATGCCCTTGTATTTCTCGGGAAATGTTTGAAGCTTCACCTTGATCGTATCCAATGGCTGCGAGACATAGACCTGAGCGGCACCGCCTGCATTCATATGCGTATAAAATGAAAGCCAAAATGTGTGAATTTGAAGTCTTGAATTAATTTACTGTTGTCGTGTATCTAAACTTACCCAACGAGCCGGCGATAAAGTCAATGAGGCCTTGTACAAAGTTGGCGTTGTTCCCGGTATCGCCTCCATGCATGTCTAAATGCAAAATGAACGACAAAAATTTGCCGACTATCAGCAAGATGTTGTCACGAAAGCTTTTTCCCGCTTTTAAAATGGTGAGCAAAGTGATCGGCTCATCGGGTAGTTTTTTCTCTTCATTGCGCACAGCTCTCTTGTATGCTTCGGCTATTGACTCTGGTGTCAGCATTAGCATCGGTATTTCGCTGCCTTCCACTTTGATGGAATTGATGTCTGGTGGTCGTGCTGGTCGTGCTGGTCGGGGTGGTGCTGGATGCGGTTGCGGTATCGGCAGCGGCGGCTGCGTTGCCTCAGATGCCGATTGTAGCGCTGAAGCTGATAACGCCGCCTCATTCTTGTGCTCATTGTCATTCTGTGCTCGCCGGTGCGGCGCTGTCAACGTCGCTGCTACAATCTCAGCCGCCGTCGGCGTCATATGTATTATGTGCTTGCTGTGCTCCGAAGTTTTGTTTTTATTGTTGCTTTTTCATTCATAAGACTATAAGGCTATTGCGTCATCATAGCACACTCGATCACTATCTCTTCGGTCTCCCTATATCACTCTCTTAAACGGTTCTTGCTATCGATAATGCCAACCGTTTTGCCGCTTATCGCTCTTTGCTATCGCAATCACGTTTAAAATGTACTCTTATCGCTCTTGTTGCTTGAAATATGGAAACAAATTTGTGCATATTGCTCAATAAAAATTTGGAAAGAAAGGAACGCCAAAATACTCACATTTTGTGTTCTGTATTTTGATTTATTTAGGTATGTGCCACACAAGCCATACAAACACATACAAATATTCTATATATCTGTGTATTATATATCTATAGTTTTAAGAAGGACTTTTCACGAAAACGTATCTAAGTTTCATCATTTTTTAAATATTTTTTTTATTTTAAAGCTACATTGAAATGAATTTTTGTTATACATTGAAAAGTTTTCCAAATAGATTTTGACGTGCTTCTTGATACTAATCAGTTCGAAAATATTGCGTAAACTGTTAAGCCCCGATCACATGCAATGGGAACAACCGTATAACAGTTAAGTGCAAATGTCCGTCTGTAGTCGAATTCGAATTTGTTTAAAATTATCAATAACTCTTCCGGTTTGCGACATAAACATGCGATCAACAACAACAAAATTAAGAACTTTATATTTTGGAATTTGATCCAAAAACTATAGACAAAATTATAATCATCTGTGAAACTTTCATCTAAATCGGTTGAGAAACACCAGAGATTGAAGTTAAGTAAAGCATTCAGTAGCACAGCATTGGGTAATAATCAGTTAGTTAGCATTATTGAGGATTAAAAAATTATCGAAAATGAACTAAAAGTAATCCGATTAGTTTTTGATTTCGAGGTCAAAAATAACTTACATTTTTAGGCAGCGAACTTCTTTCAAAACTGAGTTGTAATAAAATAATCATAAAATATAGTCGGTTTGTTTTTAGTTTTTTTAAAATAATCTTATTGCTTTTATCCTCAAATAATCATTTTAAAATGTAGATTAATTTCAATCGAGATCGCTAAATAAGTTAATTGATTTCTAACTGTAATCGCAATTAAGCAGCTCTGATTTAAACTATTTCTCGAGCTTTCTCGACTTGAGTGCTTGCGTTGGTAAAAAAGAAACTTGTGTTTATTTTTTCATTCAAATTATTTCCATTTTATTAATAATCGATCATTTTATTACACCATATGTAAATATCATTTTATCAGCGTTTTCAATGTGCTTACTGACGATTCTTGCATATCAGCACAATATATTTATATTTATGTATGTTAAATTCCATCCCACGCACACCATTATTATCATTGTGTGTAGATATCGCGCGTGTTTTTATTTTTATTTTTTGCTCTGCCATTTTTTATTTATTTCATATTTTGTTTTTAATAATTTACATGAAATTATATGTATTTACCTTTACAATTAATTTATTTTCTATGTTTATATATAAGTATATGTATGTATATCATTTAGTGCATGCATATGTTATGTACGTACTATAAACATACATAGGAATGCATCTACATATATACGCTTATATGCATGTAATGTATAGAATATATATATATATATATATACACATATATACGTCTATATGTTAGGCGCGTTGCAAAATCTTGAATTGCTTCAAAACGCATAAACACTGAAACATTTATGTTTGTACATACATATTGATGTAAAATCAAAAGTTCTAAGTGTTAAAGTCGCTTGAGCTAAGTTCCTGATCTGTCAAACTATTTGGTATATGTATATGTATGTACGCATGTATGTATTTATGTATATTGTGTGTGTGTGTGTGTTATGAGTGTTTTAGCTAGTAATAATATAACTTGGTATTCATTATATAAATTATATGGGTATTGTTGAGTTAATTTTATATGCATATGTTTTTTTTATCGCTGAGTTTGTATGGGGCCTGTTGGATATTTGCTTATGGGAATAGCCAAAGGTTTCTTTAATGTATTATTACAATTATGTTTTTTTTTTTATTTTTTAATGGCCTTTCACTCAATCTTTGCTCAACACTTTGTACTCGTTTATAAATTTTTACTTCTTGGTTTTCTTTTGTTTTTCTCCTGGTGTAAAAATAGCAATGTTTTATTATTTATTTTATTTATTTATTTCCAGCTTTTATACAATTTCTATTTTATACAAACTCAGCGGCAAATTGTTAAAAATTATACATTCATATTTTGTTTATTTTTGCATTCCATTTATATGCAATATTTAATTTTTGTCTTTTTTTTTACATGTACATCTATACATATTTTTATTGTAAGTTGTGTATAAATATATATATATATATATGAATTTATGTATATAAATTTAGTCTGCCAGCTGCAGTGAAAAAAAAGAACAATTTACATCTAAACATATTGGCACACATTATGGTTTTTTTCCATTCGTTAATATTTTATTTTATTAATTTTTTTTTTTTGCTTTTAATATTTCACATATAATTCAAGTAGTAGTTAAGAAGCTAAACGTAATGACATCTTAATTGTTTCTTGTGTTTTTTTTTTGTTTTTTTCTTTTTTGTTTTTTTATAGCTTATAATGAATTATTTGTGGTATGCGTTAGTAGAATTACATGCGAAGAAAACCGAGGAACCAAAAATTGTTACGTTTGAAACATACATTTGAAATTGAACTATATACTAAATATGTATATGTATAATATACATAGTACATATTAAAATCAAGGATTCTTGGATAGTAAATGCCAGGCGATTTCTGCGACAGTATCTGATATTTGGATTGCACATAGTAGTCCCGGGCCGCTAGAGGCCTTACTTAACTTTGTAGTCTATCATCTGGCAGTTGGCAGTTATGAAAATTAATAATAAAAAACTAAAAAAAATCGTATATCTAGCGAATATGTAGAATACATACATACATGTATATATATATATAGTCATAAGTGTATAGCTTGGATAATTGAGGGTGACAGTGTTTTGGGAATACATAAAAGTCAACATTGCTGTCCACCAGATGGCGCCACCTAGTAGTATGCGGGAAATGGATGATAATTCGAGGGATTGGAAGCATGATGATTGGCCGATGGCAACACCGGAGGCGGCCTAACACCCGGATGATAATTGCTCGATGCCACCTGATGATAGGCACCAAAGCTTCTGGCCATGTGACGATTCTGTGCAGCTGCCGCCGCCGATTCGCCCAGAAGACGTGACTGATCCGCAGTTCCCAGCAGTCGATTATTTTGCTCCATCAACAGATGAGCGGTGGGATCGACGAGCAGACGATGCTGATCCGCTGCCGCATTCGAGGCGGCCAGTATGCGATGCTGCTCCACCGTAGAGAGCAGTCGATGATGCTCGAGACTCTCGCGGCTCTGATGCTGCATCTGGGAGGAGAGAAACGAGCGATTGTTGCCCACAGCCATATTGGCTGTATTGGGCGTCAGATCCAACGACGCCATGCGCAGCATATCATGATGCGGATGATTGTAGGGCAACTGTGGTGGCGATGAAACCACATAGTTGGCGGTGCGACTTAAATCCACCGATGTGGTCTGATCGTGCTCCTGCTCACCCTGCAACTGTTCCGTCAGCATATTATGCATGGCAGCCGATTGATGTTGCTGCATGGCCTGCAACTGACTACTGTGACCACCATGGCTGCCATGATCCTGCGGATGTACCACCGATGCCGCCGTCTGCTGCTGCGCCTGTGCCTGCTGACTCTGTTCCCGATCCGAGAGTATGTCATAGATGTGATGATGATAACGACTGCTCGGCAATTGGAAATTATGATGATAGTTGCTCGATGCATTCGAACGTGAGCTCATGTCCAATCCTTGCAGATCAGACATGTCATTGGCGGCACTGGCTGCCGCTGCCGCAGCAACAGCTGCACTTGCCGCATTGCTATTGCTGCTCTGACGATACTCGGCCGGCGAGTCCAGATCCTGACTGTTGTACTTCAGATTACTAGCCATGCTCTCATACTTTGAATACATGAGATCAATCTGCGATTGTGGAAACTTCATGCGCATATCCTGCCCAGCACTAAGAAAGCCAAAAAAAAAAAAAGGATTTGATAACTTTTAAAAACCAATTACGAAGGCTTCCACTGAGAAATTTCAACAGGGTGATACTCTGATCCCAAGGTTTAACATGCACAGTTTTAAGGGACAAAAACAAACTTTGTTATATAGAAATTTTTTAATATAAATACGGCGGTTTGAGATTCTTGTTTCCAATAATCCTATTTCGTGAGTTCGTGGAATAGGAATCTCTGTTAATGAACTCACCTATTTTGTGGCATTATGCTGTTCTCCTCGTCGCTGGACATTTGATTATGCCGCGAGATGTTGTGGCGACGCTCCTGCTGCTCCTGGTCCTGGACGGCCCGTTTGTGTCGCATCATATCGCCGTTAAAATTGTAGCGTGGTATGCTCGGCGAGGAGGCCGGCGAGATGAGCTCATGCTCGGGATATGTGCTGCTCACACTGGAGGCATTGCGTCGCTGCGGCTGCAGTGCTGGCAGTGGTGACGATGCGGATAGGTTATTTCCTGCAGATTGGGCACCACCGCCACCACTCGAACTGCCCGCCGGAGTGCTATTTGACCCGGGACCACCAGCACCGTTGCCAGCACCAAACATGCCACCATAGTCACGTCCCGGCGATATGGGTGGAGGTGATGGCGGCGTCCGGTGATGCGACGAGGAGAAGCCATCAGAGTCCGGATGCTGGGGACGTGGTGTGCTGCCAGCGTCGACATCCACATCGTTTTGGTTTTGGTTGCTTTGCGGATTGGTGGGCGTAGAGGCACTCGGCGATATGTGGCAAGCACCCTGGAACATAGGCAACGGTGGTATCTGCATGGGAAAGCTGCCCAAATTTTTCATCATCTTCAGCTCGTTCTCTAAGTTATCCATGGTGGTTGGTCCTATGCCTGCACCATTCGCAACACTGCCGCCACCACCGCTGCCAAAGCGTTGCGCCTCCGCGTCCACGTGCGCGCTCATCGGACTATCGCTATTGATGTGGTTGTCGGTGGGTACCTGGTAAGAGTTTCAAGCAAATAAATCAGTTGAGTTATATGCTGAAGAGTTACAGTGAAACATCGGTTAACTTTTGTCTGGCCCTAGTGGCCCGATGAAGTTACGCTAAGAAAAGCCCAAAGAATAAATTTCCGCCTAGGATGGTTGCCTAGATAAAAGAAGTTTTCCTTAGACTTATAATACAGCTCGCAAAAATATTCTAAACAAATCATTTGAAGAGAGGACTGAATGTGTGAGCTAAAAGTCTCAGTCACAAAAGGTTTCTCGGTAAGGAGCGTTAAACAGGTTTTTTCTGGTTGAATAATTATGACAAGGACGATGGCAACGGGTTCACATAGGGTAAAGTTTCTGAATCAGGTTCATATTAGAGAAATGGTATCCTTGATTGAAAGCAGATTGTTAACTTGTTATACGTACCTTAAGATCGCTGCTCTCGCTGTCAATCATATTGCCAACGGAGTTGAGGGCTGCCTCTACCAGCATGCTGGCCGAGGAGGAATTGGCGCCAACGCCAGCGCCGGCGCCACTCAGTCTTGCATTGGCGTTGTTGTAGAACGAGCTCATAAAGGATTGCGAGTGGCTCAGCGAGTTCATTTGCATTTGTGGTGGCTCCACGCTTGGTGGCACTGAGCTTGGACCACCCGTGGGAGTGTGGCCGCCAGCACCACCACCACCACCAGTACCACCAGCACCAGTCGAACCACCGCCAGCCGCTCCCCCATTGGATGAGGCACTATGATGATACTGAGACATAGCTGCCGCTGCAGCGGCAGCTGCTGCAGCTGCATTATTATTCGACTCGACAACATCCAGAAAAGAGCTGTTCTCGTCCTCCTCCCGGCTGTGGGCGCTATGCTGATGCTGATGCTGATGACTAGCATGACTGGCACTGGCGCTGCTCATGAGCCGCGCCAGGAAATCACGATTCTGCCCGAGCAGCTTACTATGCTCATCGACGGCATTCGGTGGCACTGCAAAGCCCAAATCCTGCCCAGCACTGCCACCACTCGACAGTTGACCGCAACCCGAAGAGCCACCCGAGCCACCAACTGCTGCATCATTACCCACATCACCACCGCCATCGCTCAAATGACGATCATCCGCGCCAATCCACTTTTTGCTGCCTTTACTGACGACCAGATTTTGACCCAGGGCTGCATTCATGGCGCTTGCATGGCGATAGCTGGCATCGCTGTGCGTCTGTTGAGCCGGCTGCTGTCCATGTGGATGCGTGTGTGCGTGGTGCGGATGCGTTTGATGTGTGTGGTGCTGTTGATGCTGCTGCTGCTGCTGTTGTTGCTGTTGCTGCTGGTGTTGTTGCTGCTGCTGTTGCTGCTGCTGCTGTTGCTGCTGATGGTGATGATGATGTGCCGCAGCCTCATCATCATCCTCATCATCATCATCGTCATCATCGAGGCCCACACCCACACCCACACCGACACCACCCATATGACCCATCATATGGCCCAGTTTGGCGGGATCGTCACCAGCGCCAGCCATGGCTGATACAGCTGCAGCAGCGGCAACAACTTGCTGCACTTGTTGCTGGGCGCTTAAACGTTGTGCGGTGGTTGTCAGGAAGGATTCGACAAGGCTAAGCTGGGCATTCTGCTTGCGACGCACCTGCTCCAAACGTGCGCTCTCCTCCTCCTCTTCCGCATCATGCAGTTGCTGCTGTTGGAGTTGTTGCTGCTGCTGTTGCTGCTGCTGCTGTTGGTGGGCGTGTGCGTGGGCATGGGCGTGGCTATGAGAATGATACTGAGCCTGCTGCTGCTGTTGCTGGTGCTGCTGATGGGCGTGACTTAGATGTGAGGGCGACTGATCCAGATGGCCACCATGTAGCTGCTGCTGTTGTTGCTGCTGCTGCTGCTGCTGTTGCTGATGACATTGTTGGGCATGCTGCTGCTGCTGATGTTGCAGCTGTTGCTGTTGCTGCTGCTGCTGTTGATGCTGCTGATGCTGATTAACATGCGATATTGTTGGCTCCTTCTTTCGCTTGCGCTTACGTCCAACGGCGATGGCGGAGCCACCAAGGGCATTAACCGAAACGGGCACTGGCACTGGCACGGGTGGACCCTTGTCACCGAATATGCTGGAGATCTTGGAACTGAGCAGCGATAGATTTGGTTCGTTGCGGCAGAGATCCTTGATGGACTTGCCACTCTTCTTGATGGCCTCAAAGATGTTGTCATCGCTGTATTCTGTGTCACTCTGCATCGAGCTGCTGAGCATGGAGTTTTGGTTCTGATCCTCTAGACTCTTGCGTCGACGTCGCGGTGCTTGCTCTGTGGGAAGGGAGGGAAGGAGGAGGGCAGCGTTAGGGTCAGCTGCTGCTGCTGCTGCTGTCAACTGCGCCTGACCCACTGGCTTACCCAAAAAGTCCACCTTCATGCCGCCCGAATAGGCATCAAAAGTGTAGGCAACGCTCCGCTCAATCTTTGGCATCTGCTCCTGGGTATAGTTGTGCACCTTTTTGTAATGGAACTGCAGGCACTGCTTTGTGGTAAAGGCGGCATTGCATTCCGGTTCCGCGCACCTATCAAAATACAAAGTCATTGTGTTAAGCTTAGTCCGACTAAGTTAAGATTCGATTGTCGGGCTGCAAAAACTATTGATGCACTATCTATATGATCGAATGACTTTTTTCGATCGAACAACTATCCATTTAACTGAATACTATGTTTATTCTCAAATTATTAAAATAAAAATATTTTTTCATTACCGATTTTAATCGATTTAAATCAAAATCTATGTTTTTGCAGCACAATTAGACTAGATGCTTACTTGAAGGGTCTCACACCCGAATGCGTTAGCATATGGATCTTCAGATTGCTGCGATTCTGGAAGAGTTTCTGGCAGCGCGGACAACTCACCACGGTTGAGTTGCGGCTGTGCACCTCCTTCGAGTGGCGCTGCAGTGCCGCACGCGATCCTAGAAGTTTTGAACATAATTTACACTGAAAATCTCGTAAAACTTCAGCCATATCTAAAATGAAATTGTATGAAGAAAATGAAATTTTCGGATTGTGGTGATTTTGAAAGAAAATTAGTGAGTACAGAAAATTCATAGGTTAACCGAACGCAACAACAAACGAACACAAACCACAACAAAACTCAAAGCCAAAATCACATAAAAAGCATAATTTACTAGAAAACAAAACCCATAAATACATATCGTACAAAATGCCGCTCTAGTCAGCACTAAAAAAAAAACAAACTTAAATGAAAAAAACACAAGGCAAATCATTCACTAAAAGCGATTATACAATGATGCAGTTTACGAGTGATGATGGTTGTCGTGTGTGTGTGTGTATGCGGTTCGGCGTTTTGGTTCATAATATTGTTGAGTTTTTCAAATAAAAGATTTAGGTTCTATTATCAAACATTTAAAGATTTCATTTATGTCATGAGACATATGTAAACAATTTGAATCTCATCTTTATAATAAGGACGCATCGGAAAGTTTTAAGTAATTATTACTTTAACTTAAGATAGTCTTTAATAAATTTATTGTTTCGTAATACGGACAACTTAAGCCTTTAGGAATTTTGAGCCGCTGTTTTGGAGAGGTTTGCAAGTCAATCGTACTTCAATTCTTCAAAGAGATCTGTGTCAGTTATAATAGAAACTCTCCAAGATATTTTTAGATCATGAGCTAAAGGTAAGGGCTCTTAGGTTCCGTAAGGAACTTTAGGAATCAAAGACTTTTCTCTTCAAGGATTTGCTCCTACTGACCAATAAAATAGTTGTTAGTTTTTTGTTGTGTAATTCTTTAGAGTGTCTAGTGTACATAGCATGTTTGATGTAACAACCAAAAAAAAATTACATAAATTCTTAAGACAATAAAAGAAGTTGATAAAAATGTTTTTGACCAATTGGGCAGATGTTGAACTAAAGAGGCATATGAATATGAGCGGTCATAGATGCGTTGTGTATTGTGGTTATTTTGTGTGATGATTGATTGATGGTTGTTAGTGTGTGCTTAAATGATTCGTAGTTAGTAGTTACGGCTAAGCAAATGTTTTAGTATTACATACGATATTCGTTAGTATTATAAGTGAGAAGCTGTACAAAGACGCAGTTATATAGTATGTAATATATGTATATATTTGTAATGCGAGCTTACGATATACGTTTTACGATTTACAATAAGTGTGTTAGTTGATAATTTACGCCGCTAGATGGTTGCAAACGCTCATACGATATTCAGACATCTACACAGAACTATGTAGCTTTTACGTAGGCATGTAATTACGATCTACGTTCTAGAGGCGCGGCATTCCCAACTTACCACTGTGCACATGCTTAATATGTGCTTTCAGCTTCTGCGGCTGGCAAAATTTGCGACCACAAAAATCGCAAACGGGTCGCGATCGATTCGGATTCGATGCACAGCCATAGGTGCGATGCATCTCCAGATAGTTGAGCCGGAGGAAAAACTTATTGCAATACTGGCATTGGTAGGCACCCTTGCCTTCATGCTTCTCGGCTGCATGCTTCATGATATTGTCCTTGCCCAGCACCGCCTCACCGCACACCTTGCAGTGGTACTTCCTAATGGTCAGACTCATCGATGGATCGTGAAAGACAGAACAGTGCGTGCGATAGTACAGCGGATGCTCAAACTTTAAATTGCAGCCGCCGCAATCTGTTGGGAATTTAAAAAGAAAGTTAGTTTAGGAGCACATTTTGTCTGCAAAAAAAAGTTTGATTTACAATTGCATTTTAACAAGATGTTAGATAAACATATAAAAATGCTAAATAAGTTAATGTTAAGAAGGAATGAATGATCAAAGATGCCAACAAACCCATAAATCAAAATTATACGTTCCTTAAAGGTTTTGACGAGCTGAATCCGAACCAGAGAAATCGACGTTTAAGTTAACTCAGTAATTATATCAGACTGGGAAAAAATGAGCTTACTTTTTCATAAATATTTGATAGAATGTAACAGAAATCCTGATATTTTAGTTTTTACGTTACGTCAGCACTTCAGAAACCTTCAGGAAAGTATATTCTAGTTTTTGGTTAATAGATTTTGTTGGCTTATTTGATTTGATTGGATGACTAACGTCTACAGGCATACCTGAGTCTGTGTTTCTTGGTTTCTTTTTTTTTTCGCACAACTTACTTATCTTCTCAGTATGCTTCTTGCGCCACATGGTGTTGCAATCGTCACTCCAATAGAGTAGCTCCATGCCGTTGCGCAAATCTCGACAGCTCACAAAGTACGCCTGTCGATCTATCGAGACGAGATTTACATTGCGTTCCTCGTAGCTCGGAGCGGGTCGAATGAAGCGCAGCCAATTGGATGCATTTGGATTATCGCAGCACAGCAGATAGGACTTATCGGCGCCAGCCTCACATATCTCAAAAATCCATTTCATATCGCTGCCCTCACGCACCTCGCCCGTTTGCACCGGCTGTCCGATAAGGGGTCCCAGTTTGGTGTACGCCCGCACCTCGGTGCGAGCAAAGACGCCAGTGACATTGGGTTCAACGTTGTGCAGCTCGAATTCGGCGGGCACGGATGCCTCGGCAAAGGTAATAAGTGGCTTTGTCTCCAGCTCCGATAGCTGCGATGACTCATCCATGTCCATATCCTCCATGTCGTCCTCATCGTCATCGTGCCTTGGCCTGCCATGCTTTGCCTGACGCTGTGCGTCCGCCTTAAGCTTGGCCAAAGCTTCCAGATTGCGTCGCTCAATCCACTCGGCCAGATCCACGGCGTCCGTCACATTGCCGCAAGCATTGCGCAGTGGACACAGCTTGTGGTCATGCGAGATGGAACACTCGCGACAGGATTGCTGCGATCTAAACGCAATATCATGCTCATCTTCCTCCTCCACAAAGTTTTGCTCCATTTTCATTTCACGAGCCAGCGCCTCCTCATCAAGCTCCTCATCGTCCTCATCATCGTCATCGATGCCCGGCCCAGCAGCCGCATCATCTTCCGGGTCATCATAGCTATTTGGAGGCATCATTGCTGCCGCTGCTGCTGCCGCTGCGGCCGCGGCAACTGCTGCCGCAGCAGCTGCTTTAGCCGACTGCGATTTCTTGTTGCCTCCGCCTTGTCCTTTCGAGGAGCGGACATGAAACTGACCCAGACCAGGACCATTGCTCGATATAATTCCACCATCCACCGTATCAGTGGCTGTCGCTGTTGCTCCCGTTGGA
Organism: Scaptomyza flava; assembly: GCA_030179655.1. Taxonomy (NCBI): domain Eukaryota; kingdom Metazoa; phylum Arthropoda; class Insecta; order Diptera; family Drosophilidae; genus Scaptomyza; species Scaptomyza flava. The sequence continues at coordinate 13,618,832 of JARNME010000314.1, forward strand.
TTGACATTGTCAAGCAGATGTAGCTTTTGGAGATGATGATGATGATGGTGATGCTCCTCATCGTCGTCATCATCATCGTCGTCACTGTGAGGTGCTTGTGTCGCTGCCGCCACCGCTGCTGCTGCTGCTGCCGCTGCTGCAGCCTTTTTGAGGCAAAGTGCATTTGGTAGCGACTCCTTGCTGCTGGCTTCCAGCTCGCTCTTGATCTTCTCCGCAATGCGACAGTCGAGCACCTCCGGCAATGCCGTTGAGGCCGATGCCGCTGCTGCTGCAGCCGCCGCCGCCGCAGCTGCAGCGTTTGCTTTGAGAGCTGCCGCAGCTGCCTTGGCTTCCTGTTTTTTCGACTTGACTGTCGTGGCGAAGCTGTTACTGTTACTATGATAGCCGCTCGCTGTGACACCAGCTGCAGCTGCTCCCTTGTTGGCCTTGGCGCCCGCAAAGCCATTGAGAGCATCGGTGGTGAACTGCACCCGCTTCTTGTATCGTTTGCGCTGTGTTGGTGTGGGCGTGGCGAGGGCGGCTGATAGACCGCTTGACTCCAAGCTGCCATTGCCATTCCCATTGAGATTCTCTGACGTCGGTGCAAAATCCTTGACGCTCAAATTCGGCTCCAGCTTGAAGTTACCATCGAATCCCTTGGTGGGCGTATGTGCTGGCGACGGAGGTGGCAAACTTTAAAGAGAGAGAAACAGTTAGAGACTTGATTAGTTGGTGGAAAATTGGCAAAAATTGGGTCAACAAAAATGCGTTATTGCCAGTTTGGGGCATTACATGGCCCCACGTCCACGCACGCAACTCCCACAATCAAAACGCCCACTCAACTGCTGAGTCGACAGTAGTCGCAGCCGTAGATCAGCACAACCAACCCCACCGACCGACCTCTCTTTAACCCCTCCATCCCACACGTTGGCTCTTGGCTCTTGCCCTTCTCATTTCTATGTCCCTTGCTCTCGCTCTCATTCTCTCTCTCTCTCTCTCTCTCTCTTTCTTGCTCTCTGTTTGTCAGTCTGTCATCCGTCTTGGGTTTAATTAATTTCGCTGATTTGCGGCAAGGGGGTTGGCCTATGTGAACTATCTATCTGGTTGCCAAAATGTAAGCTGGACCACTGCCAGCATTTCGCAAGCAGCAGTGGCAGCTGTAGGATACTAGCATTGAATTTACAAACAAAAGGATTGCATTTACATACATCCAACTGGAGCCTCTATTCAGAACGCCATATTGTTTATGGTAAGGTCATTTTGTAGATTTTTTATCCAAGCATTGAGTGTAAAGACCTTTAATAACTAAAGTTCTATGTATCGTTAATTATGCTCCACTCTTAGCTTTCAGGCATTTATATTTACATCAATCAAAGTGTTCCTTGATCCAATTTAAAGTTGCAACATTCTTTTAATACGAAAAAGATCTTATCCTATCTTATCTTATCGCACCTAGTAGCTGAGTTTGTGTTTATCCTACCTGACCGAAGCAAGTAAAACAGCAAAACCAATACAAAATATACTATTTTAACCATTGTCCGCGGACTTTAAAAGCAAAAAATAAAAATGTTCTATATCCCCGAATTTAATTTTAATACTTTTTGTTTTAAGTCAAAACTAACTGCATATGCAATACGTTTGTACAACGAGCAATAGTTTTTCTGTTTATTTCAATGCAAATTGAAGAGGCAGCTTAAAAGTTATTCTTGAAACAAATCAGCGAATCCACGAAGCAATTACTCATAAGTAGCAACATCTATTAATAAGTTGAATACTTAGGAAAATAAAAAAGACTCTTTGATTGTAAGCTGAATGCGAAAAGACCGTCAATTACTAGTGCAATTCAAAGATAATACTTGTTCAAAGCTGCTTCTATGAATAGTAAAACCTACTTAAAAGTTTCACTGTTAAAAGCTTAACAGTAAGCTTGTTGATAGAGAGCATGCAAAACATGACGTGTGCCATCATCTCATGTTAATCCTTTGCATCATTAGCATAATAAGCTCATTTGCTACAGCTACTTGAACGGATGTAATACATACAATGCACTTCAGCAACTGGTTGCTGTTGCAGTATCTTAATTTGTCCTCTTTCCCTCTGTCCTGTTCTCCGAAATTGCAACTACCTGGATGCCTGGATTGGCTTCTTCAATTACCAGATTTCAAGGGCCCAACACATACACTTCCATTCCATTCGATCGGATCCTTCTTTAGACAGCTCCCGCCCTTGTTGTCCACATCCATTAACCTATTCTCGCATGTTCCGTGCAGCGGAAATTCTTCAAAACAACGCTGAACGCTAAGTGTTGTACTCTATCTAACGTTGTTGTTGTTGTTGTTGTTGTTGCCATCGCTAACAATTGCACATGGTCCGCAGCAAAGCGTACATTGTGCGCCTGTCTATGTGTGCGTGTTTGCGCGTATGTGTGTCTGTTTTGTGTGTGGGTGTTTGGATGGGTATATATTTGTGTTATCCTTCATTAAATCCTCCACCTTAAAACCTTAACAGCCCACTATCGAAAACAGCGCCAGAGAATAAACCGGGCAACCAGGCTGGCAAGCAGGCAATGCTTACTCCCCAGTTTCTTTCATTCTGCTCCATTTTATCACTCACACACCAAAAAACACCCTAAGCCCCACATCCCATAGAAAAGACCAGCCGACCACCCGACCACCCGCCCTTCCCCACCTTTCGTGGCATATTCTGCTGTTTGTGTTTATGTTTCAGTTTCTGTTTCTGTTTCTGTTTCTGCGTCTGATTCTGATTCAGTTTCTGTTTCTGCAGTGCGCTCGGCTTCGTTTTTTTTTTTTTGGCTCTTCGACTATTTCCCTTTGCTGAGTATATATATATGTATGTATGTATATGTGCATGTATATGTAAATGTATATGTGTCGCCGCCATGGCATTAATGTGCTGCTTGAGGGCGTCGCGGGGTTTGGCTGGCCCACCACATTGCTTTGGGAACGGTATGTGGATGCGGATGGACTCTGTTTGTGTGAGTGTGTGTGAGTGTGTGTGTGTGTGTGTGTGGTGGGCTGATGATGAGTTTCTATGGGGGCTGATTTCGAATCAGATTCAATTCCTGGCGCTCGCTTCGTGTGCGTTACTCGTTGGCGCATTAAGTACATTCATCCTTGCATACACATACACATGCACATACACACATGTACACAAACACACATCCATACACATCCACACACATCTATCCCACTTTTGTGCTTTTTGGCGAAATATGGAAAATGCGCAGAAATTGGCGACATAAGCAAAATGCGAGAATCGAAATAAACACGAAATGAACGAGAAAAGCAACGGCATGGCCTGGCACTGGCAACATTCAGGCACAGTTGTTGGCAAATTGTTATTCTCAACAACAATTCTACCTTTATCTCTCTCTCTCTCTCTCTCTCTCTGTGTGTGTGTGTTTGAGTGTGTGTCGAATCCGTTGAGTATGTTAGCTGTGGGAAAATGTGCAATGGAACCCAAGGGAAACATGCTTAAAATTACAATTCAGCTGATAAACTTTTTGTTGCGTGTCTCTGTGTGTTTGCGCGTGGTCGGTGGGGGGAGGGGTCTACATTAGGAAGTAGCTAAAACAAAAGAAAATGTATTTTTTCTGAGCTTCGATGATCACTTGAGCGTACCGTTGCGTTTAAGCTTAAAAGCTTTGTTACTTTCGGCAAATATATACGAAATGATCTCTAGTTATCGATTGTTGGTTAATTATAAACAATCGACTTATCGATTATCATAGATTTAAATACCAATTTCAATCGATTGAGACCTGTAACGATGTGTTTTACTACATTTTTATACCCTTAACCCATAAAATGGGTAAATAAGGGTATAATGGTTTTGTGCAAAAGTATGTAACAGGCAGAAGGATGCATATCCGACTCCATAAAGTATATATTTTCTTGATCAGCTTAAAACAGCCAAGTCGATATAGCCATGTCCGTCTGTCCGACTTTCTGTCCGTCTGTAGGAACGCGTAGACCTCAGAGACTACAAGAGCTAGAGACTTCAGATTTTTTATATAAGTTCTCCTATACAATAAGCACAACAATTTTGCTTAAAATGATCAATAACTATTCTGGTTTCCGATACACACAAGGAATCGATAACCTAAAAATATCGAATTTCGAAAATGCAAAAATGAGGGTTGAAGTAATGGGTAATGATAGAACTTTTCTGAAAATTTCGTCCAAATCGGTTAAGAAACACCCCATAGATATCGAATTTTATCGATTGAAGTTAAGTCAGTATACCAAAGTCTTATACATTTAATATATGTATTTATTGCAACTGGGTTCAGGGTATCTTCTATTCGGGCTCTTCCGACTTGATCCTTCTTACTTTTTGGAATCCAAAATTATATTTCATTTACAGAGCGAAAAAATCAAGCATTTTCTACCTAATTAAAACCATGCAATTTCAATGGACTTCTTCTCATTTTAGCAAATTCCAGCTTAATTTTCTTTCCAAACTATACACTTAATTTGTATAATAGACTGTTATCATCTATCTCATTGCAAATATTTGGAAAACCATGTTTCCCGAACTTAAAAAATCAAGGCTTAAAGTTCTTATTGAATTGCAAAGATGAAAATGACTAGATGGATAACGGATTTCCTTTCAAACAAGAACATTGGATAGTCCATCTTTTCGTATTTGCTTATCTCCCAACTAAATAATGATTACGATATACTATGTATCTATGTATTTATGAAAAGTTCAGGTGCAGTTGAGTTCTAGTTTATGGATCAGAGTCAGTGGCAATGAAATGAACTTAGCCGTTGGCATCCTGCACTCTGATGCCCAAGGAGAATGCGAATGCTGAAATTAAATTTTGGGCCTGGGCATGCGAGCATAACAAAATAAAGAGGGGATGGGGAAAGAAAGCTAGCTGCAACGTTGCAAGAACAAAAACAATAACAACAAGTACTATGTTGCAAGCAAGCCGTGGCAAGATAGAGGGAATGGCAATGGCAACGGCAAAAGCGACGGCGACGGCTAAGGCAAAGGCAAAGGCAACACTAGCTCTGGGAAACGCGCCGCGCATTTTTGTTGGGTGGCTTGGGAGGCAGTCTTATTTATACACAAACACACACCATGCACAACATACAGCAATTTGGCAGCATGGCATCCAAATGCATGCGAAACGCTGTTGTTGCAACAACAAGAAACAACGACAACCGCATTCTGCACAATGTTGCTTGAGTATGTGCCAGAGCATGCTTGTTTCTGTATGTGTAAGTGTGTATGTGTACGTGTGTGTGTGTGTGTGTTTTGCTTTTTCCGCTTCCGCTGACATGGCGGCTGCAACGACGTCATCGCTTGGCGCTTGCACACAGCGGGCTCCGGTCTCCGGTCTGCGGCACCCGGCGCTGGCGCTGGGACTAAGAAGGCATGCAGGCAGGCAGGCGGTGGCAACATGAAAGCTGCGTTGCATGCAACCGCACAAGTTGGGCCTCATTGCTGCCTTTGTCGTTGGCATAACAGCGTGGGGGTGGGATGGGGTGGGGTGGGTTTGGGGATTGAGATGAGTTGGGGCCAGTGGGTTGTTGAGAGCTGCCTGATGCACTCAGGCATGAATCGCTTTAGTATGCCTTGCTTTTATGCCGCGGCGCTGCCCTTCACCCCCCGCCCAGTAGACCACGCTAAGCCACCCCTTTAACACAGTGCGTCAGACGTATTCTCTCTCTCTCTCTCTTTCAATGTCTCTCCCACTACGTGTGTGATGCCCAAAAAGTTGCCTCCTCTTGTGTGTGGGTGTGTGTGTGGGTGTCGTACCCAAACTATCAACAATCTTGGCCAACAGAGCGTTGCCATATCTTCTTTAGCTGCCATTTGCGGTATTTCTTCTTCGAACGCAATTCGCCGCCTCGACTCACTCAACTTGATTCAACTCGTTTTAACGCGTCTCGCTTCTTCTCGCCTTGCCGCAATTTCTTTTCGTGTATCTTTATATGCGGGCATTTGCTTTTAAGCAGTCAGCGATTAAGAGCGAGCGAGTGAGATACAAAGCGAGAGAGCGATACAATGCATTATGCTCTGTCAAAAATCGTTTGTGCTATTGCAATAAAGTAGTTGACATTTCGTTAAAGCTGTTAGTAAAAGTAATCAAGCTTATAGATCGGAATTAATTTCAATTTGTAAGCAATCTTAAGTTCAAATAAATATTGCTAAAATGTATTTAGGGACTTTAAGAGCTAAAGCTCGCTTTGAATCATTGATATTTCCTCACAATTGCTATAAACATCCAATATGATTATACTATCGTTATATAATTAATATGAATTAAGTCATACGTATTTTACAAACCCGAACATAAAATTGATCTTTTGTAAAAATTTCATTAAGATCGGTCGAAAAATGCGAGGATTGTCTGTTAAAGACCAAATAAAATAAAGCTTCGTTTGGCGTAGACAGAAAATGGTTTTCTAATTTCTTACATTGTTATCTGCGCAAGGGAACTGAAGATCAAAAATTGTTTAACTTTGTTGAAGTTCACAAATTCTTGAATAAAGAATGAAAGAACTCGCTTCAAATTTTTTGTGCAATCACATTTCCAAAGCACTCGAATTCAAATCGAAATCAAGAACTTTTACCAAGAACATAAGAACTTGATTGACGTAAAAAGTGTTCTTGAATTAAGAACAAAAAAGAACTTAAAAAATCGTACTTGAATCAAGAACAACGTTCTTCATATCAGTAATTCCGTACTGAGTGAGAAATAAATCAAGCTCGAAATGTTGAGTTTCAGTGTAGAGCCAATAAGAGAATTTGGTAAATCTTTAGTTGGATTTTTGTGATTGAGGCTGATTCCTTATATTTAGTAGAATTCTTATTTGGGTATTATATAAATCATGATACTATGAGAGGGTAATTAAACTATCTTCTCTGCAAGAAAAAAAGATTAAGATGTGAGTGTCCATAAAAAAGTTCTAACTGAAAGAAGAGCCCCAGCATTAAATTTATTTATTAGCTAAACTCCTTCGAAACCCTATCCCAGAATGCAGTACCCTTGCAGATACACTGGTACTCACTTGTTTAGACGATCCGTGTCGTTATCGGCGAGATTTAGCAGGTAGGCAACGAATTCCACATCGTTTTTGAACTGCAGCCGAGTGCGCATGTGCTCCCATTTTTCGGCATTCTTGGTGCCAATATATATGTTCTTGCTGTAGTTCTGATGCCGATACTTGCGGCGATCACTGGCTGCGCTGCCACTGCCACTGCCGCTGCCAGTGCTGCTTGCATGTTGCTGCTGCTGCTGCTGTTGTTGTAGATGATGTTGCTGCTGTTGTTGCAGCTGTAGCTGTTGGTGCTGCGCGTGCGAATTGCTGCTATGCCTGTGGACCAGCTGCTGCTGCTCGCTGCCGCAGTGGATGGCGCTGCTTAGATTTGAGCTTAGTGCATGATTGCTATTATTGTTGGTGGAGAAGCTAGTGTTGCTGTTGCCACCAATAAGACTACTTGGTGCAGCAATGCTGTTGCCACAGCCGCCACCACCACCACCGCCAGCAGCAGCAGCAGCTGCTGCCACCGCACTGGCATTGACCATGTCCAGCACCGTAGCTGTTGCATTCTGATTATGATGCTCCATCTGTGCGGCAGCAACATTCGCTGCATTCAACTTGGCAGCAGCTGCTGCTGCCGCCGCCGCTGCCGCTGCCGCAGCAGCAGCCACAGCACCGATATGCAGGCCAGTACTTTCGGTTGCAGCGGTGCTGCTCAGATGTGCTGGCGTTAAGGCTGTGCGGCTATCCAAATGACTGCTGCCCGCATCCTCATCATCCTCCTCGTCGTCATCATCATCATCATCATCATCGTCCTCATCGTCCTCCTCATCATCGTAGTCCACCTGCACCTGTCCGTGATCGTGCCGCAGATCTGTGGGCAGTGTCGGCGGCGCTGCAATAAGGCTGTTGTTATTATTGGTGATGTTGCTGATGGTGCTGCTAATGTTGTTGTTGTTGATGTTGTTGATGTTGCTGCTGCTGTTAATGTGCTGATCCATGCCATCGTCGTTCTCCTCATCTTCATCATCATAGTCATCTTCATCCTCGTCCAGCGGCTCCTCCTCCTCCTCTTCCCCTTCCTCCTCTTCCTCCTCCTCCTCATCATCGTCCATTTCACGATCACGATGCTTGCTGTTGTTGTTGTTGCTGCTGCTGTTGTTGTTGTTATTATTGTTGTTGTTGCTGTAGTGATGCTGTTGCTGCTGCTGCTGTTGTTGTTGTTTGCCATTGTGCAAGGCGCTCACTGCCGCAGCGACGACCGCTGTTGTTGCTGTTGCTGCTGCTGCTGCTGCCGCTGCAGCAGCTGCTGCTTGCTGTGCTGCTGTTGGACCGCTGTTGCTGTCATCGCTGCTTGGCGAGCTGCTGCGACTGCTTCTGCTGCTACTGTTGTTGTTGTTGTTGTTGGTACTGTTGCTGACATTGTTGTTGTTAACGTTGCTGCTGCTGATGTTGTTGTTGTTGTTGTTGCTACTAGCAATATTGTTGCTCTGTGGATGATGGTGATGACTTCGTTGATGATGTTCATCATCGCCCGCATTATCGCTGCCACTGCTGTTGCTGCCACTGCTGGCGCTTAATGATGCTGCTGCTGCTGCCGCCGCAGCTGCAGCCGCAGCACGGCTAAGGAATGGGGCGCGTGGCACTAATGGCGTATCAGAATTATCGGAGCTATCATTAAAATCGAAAGCGCTGAAATCGGCTGCATTTATGCTGTTTGCTGCTGCTGCGGCTGCAGATGTTGCCAATGTTGTCGTTGTTGTTGCTGGTGTTGCCGTTGATGTTGCAGCCGCTGTTGATGTTGCGGCCGCTGTTGTTGTTTTCGACATGTTCTCAGCGCTCAGCTTGCTGCAATTGTGATTATTGTTATTGTTGTTGTTGATGCTGCTGGCGTTGCTGCTGCTGCAAGTGCTGCTGCTGGTGCTACTGCTGCGACTGCTGCTGCCACCGTCGCCGCTGATAGGCGTTGTTGGTCGTTGTTGCTGTTGTTGTTGTATGGCTTGCCGGCGCCTAGTTGTTGCTGTTGTTGTTGTGATTGTAGCAGCAGCAGCTGCTGCTGATGATGATGATGTTGCTGATGATGTTATTATTGTTGTCTTGATTGCGTTTTGCCGAACGCTGCTCAGTTTTTGCTATTTGTTGTTGTTGTTGTTGCTGCTGCTGCTGCGTCGCGAGTTGCTGCTGCTGCAACCACTGCTGCTGCTGACAACACCTCTCTCGGCCTCTGCTACAGTCGCTGTCGCTGCCGACGCCGCCGGCGATGCTGCTCTTGGCGCCTCTCTTTGCCTCTGCTGCTGTTTTTGCTTCTGCTTCTTCTTCATTATTCACACGCACACACGTCGCGCGTGCAAGTTACACACACACACACACACACGCACACGCACACACACACACGCTCTCACACAGAAGCAGACACACACACACACCTACAGCCGCTGTTGTTGTTGTTGCTGTTTTTGTTGATGCTGCATATGTTGCTGCTGTTGCATTGCTTGCGTGTTTGTTGTTGTTCCGCTGATATTTTTGCTGCTACTGTTGATTGCTTTTTTTTCGTTTGCTTATTTATTTTGTTGCTATTTTATTGATTGGTATTTTCTCATTTATATTTTTCGTAATTGTTGCTTATTTCTAAGTCAAGATATGTAAAAAGAGAAACTTTTAGCGACGATTTATCTACACCCGCGCACATCAGCAACACACACACACACACACACACACACACGCTTGCGAGCTGCGATGTCAGCGCTGTCAACGTCGACGCCAACGTAAGCGAGCAGAGCACAAGCAGAGCGAAGGAAGCTCAAATTGGCAAGCGCGAAAGGCACCAACAAAATATCAAAAAAAAAAAAAAAGAAGAAGAAAATTAAATAAAAAGGAAGAGAAAAGCAAAAAGCTCGTTCAAACGTTGGGTCCCGTTACTCGCTGTGGCCTTATCGTTGCCTGACTGCATTTGCTGCGACGGGTGGCAACGCTGAACGCAAACGTTTCTCGGACTGTGTTTTTCTTTTCCTTCACCCTTTTAATTGCATGTAAGAATTCCTTCGTTACTTTGTATATTTTTTAAAGGAATTCTATTTTACTTAATGTTGTTTGTTTAGCGACTTTTTTTCCAGCGTCTTAACACTCAAAAATAAAAATAAATATATAGTATTAAGCAAAATTGCTAATGAGAACTTGGTGCCCTTTTTTCTGTTTTACTTTTTCTAAGGCAGCTGCTTTGTTATTTGTTGTTGCTGCTGTTGTTGTTGTTGTTGTTGTCTGATTTTCGAGAACTATTTTTTTTTTGCCGTCCTGTCGCTCACGTCGTTATGTGTGTGTTTGTGTGTGTGCGTGTAATACCCACTCAGTGTTTGAAAATGTGCTCTCAATGGATGATTATGTGTGGGGGGAAGCGGGTGCTAGACGCCTCGCCTTCACTGCCGTTGCACTTTTTGCCATTTGCTTTTTTTTTTGCTACGTTTCTATATATATATATATTTATATATAGTACATTTGAGTTAAACTATTTCACACAACTTTACACTCACTTCAAAAGAATTGTATAAAAAAAAAAAATGTTGCAAGGATTTTTGTATGTTGCTGTTGATTTTTTGTAATTATTTCTTTTTTGCTGGTTTCAATTATAGAAATTTTGTATATTTGTGGTGTTTCTTTATCTTTTTTTTTGCTATTAGTATTTTGCTGCTTATTATTTTGTATGTGCTTTCGATTGTGTTTGGTAATCCGCCGTTTTCTCCGCAGCGTTCATATGCCGTTACTCGCTGGTCGCGTCGGAATGAAGGACTTTTTATTTATGTGTATGTCCTCGTCGCAGCCATCGTAGCTATCGTCCTCGTTGCTGTTGCCGTTGACGTCGCCGCCATCGCCACTGCCGCGTCGCTGTCGCTGCGGCGGCGGCGGCGGCGGCTATTTCTCTATGTTTCTATGGCCTGTGGTGGGGTTGTGCCTGCGCGCGCGCTTCTCTGCCTTTTGCGTCTCTATGTAGTGGAGTACGAAAAAGTGTCAGCGAGCAAACGCCGCTAAAGCGCCACAAAGACATACACTCACAAACACACCAGCTCCTCCATGCACATGTACACGCATATGCTCACTAACGCGAACTCTCTCATTCTCTCTTTCTCTCTCTCTCTCTCTTTCAGACCAAAAGCTCGTCCAAGTCGCAGCATTGCCGTCGTCGTCCAGTGTGCGGAAAGCCCGCCGACAGTACGACCGAAAGCCGTACTTTCATGTAAATGTGTGTGTATGTGTGTGGGTGGGTGGGTGGTTGTCGATGTATTTGTGCACGCGAATCGAGATGACGACGGCAACGACGACAATCGCGAATTGTGCGGCGACTAGGACATTGTTGATTACACTGCACAGCTAAGAAAGTTTAATAATTTTATTTTACATCTTTTTTGAAATTGTCCAAAATGTTATTTTTAAATAAATTTTTTAAGGTGTAAGATGTGTAAAGATCAAATTGTAGAGTGCGTTATCGAATCGAAAAAGAGTATATCGTTTTGATGCAATGTTTGCTTTCGTCCATGTCTTGAAACTATATACTTTATACTCAGAAGATAAAAGAGTTGTTGAAGTATCACATTTGAATGATCTTAAAACTAAAGCTTTTGTGATTCTATCCATTCTTGATGCAAGAACGAAAAAAATTCAGTTATATTAAGAAAGCTATTCTTATATCCAAACAAACAGTTTTAAATGGAGCCCTTGAACTTGTTCACTTAATAATATATAATTGTGAAAAAAGTGTTTTATATTGATTAAGCTGTTTTAGAGCTTTTAGAGCATGAAATTTTCGAAAAAATTATATTTCTGGCAGTAAAATGGAAAACTACAACGAATGTTTTTAACAACTTTTCTTAAGTTACTTGTAAACAGTGTGATACGTAGTCGACCAAGTCTAATACACTTCCCGAAGCGTTCTCACATTGTTTTTAAAATGTTCTTCAAGGGACAAGGACAACGAAAGCTATGGCACCATCCCCAAAAAGTCTATGAGAAACACAAGGCACATTGCTCATAGTCACAGCCATGCCGTTGCCGCATTCCATAGAGTCACACAGCCAGAGTCGCAATCGTGTCCAATTCGTCCACACAGTGGTCATAAATCGAATTTTTGTTTATGTAGTGGTAGAAAATTTGCTCGGGGAAGCAAGGCAGTTGACGATGCCTGCGCATTGCCCGCACCTTCCTGCCCCCACCCACCTGCCAGCCACTGAACACCTACCGCGCCAGCCCCCCAATTAAGTGCGCTCTCCCACATCCTGTTCGAGCAAAAGACAAGGACTATGTGCGCGGCTGACGTTGGCATCGCTGCTCCTAACGACGCGACGTCGCTGCCAACTGCGACGCGGCATCAATGCTTTACGGTTTGTTGTGTTTTTCGTTACCTTCCCCTGCCCTGGGTGGGTCGATGCCATCGTCGATATAACGTGCCGTACTTTATCGCTGTGTGTGTGTGTGCGGGTGGTTGTTCTGCCGGCGTTCAGTCAGCAGGCAGCGCTGCGTCGTCGTCGTCGTCGTCGTCGTCATCATCGTCTTCTTCGTCCTCGTCTATATTGGGCGGTGGGGCGACTGCTTCGCTCTTTTGCGCCTGCTCCTGCTCACAATCTGGCATCTCGTTAGTTTCTGGTGTCCCTTTTTTTTTTTTTTGCTCTCTGCTGTGGGGGATGAAAAATTGAAATCCCTTGTGTCTTTTTCGCCACAAGTACATTTGCACGTATGTATATACTTACATATGTATGTATGTATTTATGTATGAATGTATGTGTCTGTGGAAAAATGTTGTGAAAACAAAATGTGCGAGAGCATGTATGTATGTGAGTGTGTATTCGGTTACTCGTTGAAATTTACTCGTTACATTTGCAAGTTAACTGTTAGGCTTCGAAATACCAATATTTCAAAAGCTTTAAACAATGTTTGAAGTAAACTTAATATACGTAACTGCAAGACATTTTTTATCTAGAAATATTAATATTAGTATTAAATTAAGAGCCACCATCAATTATATTTTTCATTAAAACTAGCTAGATGCAACTTTTTGTAGCTGAAACTAATTTTGGTAAGCTTTTAACATATTTCATTGCTCCACCTTGCTCGATCGTAACTTTAAACTTTGCTCTAAGCTGCAACACTCAAAGAAAGCTTATAAAAAGTTGCTTAAAGAGCTTGCCAGACCGTAGGTGCAATGTCAAATTGTGCGTCACCTTGCTAAGCTTTGCAATCGAAAAGAAGCAAAGCAAAGATAAACTTTAATGGTTGTCTTAAAAAAAGCTGTTGATTTGAAAAGAACTTAAAAAGCTTGACTAAGATAGCTTGAATAGCGCCCCTATTGGGCACATTACGCATTGCCGCTAAACAACTCTGAATGTATGAAATATGCAACGAGGGTGGCAATGACAACTTTGACGCATGCGTCGGCAATGGTCACTCTCCTGTGGCGTTCGCTCTCTCTTCCTCTCTCCATCTCTTAGATATTATTGCCTTCGTCAGTTCATCGTTTTCAGGTTAAAGCATTGCAAATGTCAAAGGCATGACTTCAGTTTTAATTTCAGTTTCACTGCGTTCTCTGCATTTGGAGCACTTTGCAGCGTACACAAAACACTCAAACGGTATTTCCTAAACACGACAAAGTATTTTTTTTGTTACATTTTTTTCCAAGCAAACAAGAAGAGAAACCGTTTATCGAATAAATTGCGCGTGCTTACTTGTTGTTTTATTTTTGTATCGTTTATTTATTTAATTTGATATTTTATTATTTTTAGTACAATAGCATAGCGTGTGCAAATTTAGTTAGCAAATTGAATTTCCACGCTGTGTTCTGTTCATAAGCGCGCGCGTGCTTGCCTGCATGTGTGTGTGTGCGAGTGTATGTGTGTTTGTTTGTGAGTGTCTTTGCGTGCTTTTGTATTGACTTTATACAGCATACTTTATTATATAAAGTGATTGCTCATTGGAAACTTACAGTTGACAATTGATTTGATTTTCATGTTGATTGTTGGGTTGTCGAGCGTCGAGCCTATAATTACGCCCAAGAAATGTAATAAGAAACAAAAGCAGGCCCATAAGTATGCTTTAAAATTATGCACAAACACTCACTCACCCACACACACACACACATACACATATATCGGCACACAATCGTTTTTGGTAATTTCGAGGGAGGGGGGACGACGTCACGACGCGTCGTAGCAACATGTCTTTGACTCAGATACGAATTGACTCGTACTCGCACTTTTTGCCAAGCACTTACATTTACACACGCACACATGCCTATACATATACACCCACACACACACACACACACATACTAATATCTAACATTATTATTTTTACTGTATCGTTAGCGCTCCGCAAATCGGTCGACGGCTCTCACTCTCACTCTCTCTCTCTCTCTCTCTTTAACTCTCTTGCTGTTTTGCCCTTCGAAATGTCAAAATATTGCGGGAAAACAAACTTTTATTTGACTCTCACAGCTTTGCTGTACAAACGGTGACGTTGCCAGCTTTGAATTGGATTTCGAAAAAGTCACATGGTTTCACAAGTTTTCCAATGCAAATTAAGGCAAGCATTATACAGTTGCGCAGTCAGCGCTTATCGTACTATAACAAATATTTTCGCAAGTTTTCTAATATATTTGTTAGGTTTTCCCTACATTTATTTTTATATCGGAGTAGAATAATTTAAATTTTGCCGCCTTGCTCTGCGCACTTAGTCAGCTGCCAACAATAAAAACAACAAGAAGAGCGAAAGTTCACAGCTGGTAGCGCCGCTCTCTTACATACACGCTCTCTCTCGCAATGTTGTGCTTTCACTCTCTTGCGTGTCTCGTGCTGCCATCGGCAGCTATGGGAGAAATTGAAATCCGATTGGCATGTCGCCTGCAGGTTTAGTCCTGACTCGTACGCAAAACTGAAAGGTCCTTCGCAAAAGTACGCAATATATATATATAAATATATATCATTTTTTTTCAGTGACTTGTCTCTCTGTGTCTGTGTGTTGTAAGAGTGTGTGTGTGTGTGTGTGTGTCTGTGTGTGAGCTTGTTTAGTGTGTGTGGAACGCGCGCTGGCAAAAGCAACAGCAACAACAACAACATTTAATAACAAGCATGGTGTAAATTTACAAACTCAAGCAGAACAATAAAACGCATGGTGAAATGAAACAAAACGAAAATTAAATAAAAAGAAATAAACACGCATACACACCCCCCAACAAAAACCAATGTGAAGATTAAGTTGAACTAAGGCAACGACAAGGACAAAAGCTGTGATTCAAACAAATGTCGCAAACCAGCTTACAACTAACTAACTAGGCAGCGAAACAAAAAAGCGGCAATATCGTTTGGCAATGTTTGTAGTTGTTGTAATTGTTATTTTTTGAGATGTTTTTTAGCATATATTAATCATCATTTATCGTGTGACAGTTATCCAAAGGCGCCGAAATGAGACAAAGAAAGCGGGCGACAATTGAAAGTGGAGGACAGAACAAAAGAAGATTCAGAGACAGAAAGAAAGAGAGAGAGAGAGAGAGAGTGACTAAGTCGATTGCTCTCACAGCTGAAATAAATGCTAAATCAAGAAACGTACAAATTGCACGATTTGTTTTTTTTCCTTCCTTGCCATCCCATTCACTTTGCTTGAGCCGTTTACCGTTAACCAGTTTACCGTTTAATTTCTTCGGTGTGCAGCAGCGCTGTCAATTGGCAAAGCACAAAACAGCAGTGTTTCTTCGCTCCAAATGTCCAAAGTCTCTGTCTCTGTCTCAGTCGCAGTCGCAGTCTCTGTCTGTGAGTCAGCGCTTGTTCCTGCTGCCCCCTCCACCCCGCCACCCACACGACAATGTTTTTGTACGCAGCAAGGGTTGTTTTTTTTTTTTTTGTATTTGGTTTTACTCATTTATTTAGATATTTTTGCCACGTTGCGCCTTCCAAATTCAACCACTTGCCGTCGACATAGCACGCGCCCTCGCTTCAAAGTTAGCGCCCCTGCACCCGCCGCAACTGCCTTCGCCCAGCGGCAGCCATACAACAACAAAAAGAAAAGGATATAAAAAACTCAGTGTCATTGGCACTCTGTGCTTTCCTATACTTTTTGTACTTTTCGTTGTTGGTGTTGCTGTTGGGCAAACTTTTGCCGCTGTCAAGTTGCACCCTTTTGGTCTCGGCCTGGGCATCGCGTGCGGAACGAGCATAAAGTTAAGCTAAATACTTTGGAAACGCACTGAAAAATCAATTGATTACAGCAAATTGCTTTTGAAATATTAAGTATTAACTCCAAAAACAACAATCGACAACAATCTGCGTCTATCGATATTGTTAAAGCTCTTTGCATAAGATATACTTTTATAGCTAGAAAAAGCATACTGAATGTTATACGATTTTATGTGATTTGTGTCAAAAAAAAAAAGCAAATAACTAAAATTGAAAAGATAAAAATAAATCGATAAAACTGGCATAAAAATAAATATGTGTATTGTTGCATACGTATGAACATCTAAGATTTGCTAATTTTGCACGCACCACCGCTCACCGCTTTCGCCACCGCTCATCGCTTACAAATATTACAACAACTAACACCAACACCACCACCACCACCACTACTACTATTACTACTATTACCACAACCACCATCAATATACAACCACCAACTAGCTAACTGCAAGAACCACCAAAGAACCACAACCAACCAACCAACCAAGCACAGCACTTAAAATCCGGCTTGAGTCTTGAATTCAACTTGAAACCAGTTACAACCGAGATACACCAAGTAATTTAATGACGTTTCTCAAAATGTCTTCGTCATTAACATTTGCTAAAAGTGAGCGACTTTTTCCAATTATATGTACATACATGTATCCTACTATCTAACTAGTAACTACTAGTTGTAGTTTCTGTTCCTGTTCCTGTTCTCGTTCTCGTTCTTGTTCCGCTATAAATAAATACTTTTAACCTAGTAGCATAGCACACCCTACTACCCCCCCAAAAAAAAACAAAAAAAAAAACAAAAACAATAAAACACCCAACCCATCCCAAATTTTTGGCCAACTAGTGGCATTATTGTGTGTCATGTTTCATGTTTGCCACTTAACTTAGCTCACTGACAATCGAAATTCTCGTATTACGAAATTCGTTGAGCAACATCTTAGTGCCATACCATACCATAAATACAAAAACCTATTCTTACTCTATGTTTCTCTCGCTCGTCCTTCAGTTACCATCTTAACTCTCCCTTCTATGTATTATTTTCAAATACAAATACTTTCTGAACTGTCTTTTTTTTATTCACTTCCTTAGCGACAACTTTAGCCAACTGTTTGGAATTTAAAAGAGCTAAAAATTATGCTAAATCAGAGCATTAAACAATTTTTGAAAAGTTGGCCACAGTTATAAATAGTATTCCTCCGCTCTCCGTACACACAAACTTACATAGTATTATTCAATTTTCTTGATACTGGCCAGTTGTAAATAATTTTTACCCAATTACAAATGCATGTCCCCAACTATAGATTTAAACAAACCATTTTATTTCTGAGGATCATATTGTTTTTTGTTCTTGTTAAGTCTTTGCGAATGCTTTTAAACTACGTGTTGCACATTACGATCCGGATCGATGGACAAAAAATACATTATTCAAATCATATTGAACATAAACTACAGTTTAAAAAGCGTACATTTTGCATTCTCGAATTGTTCTAAATTATATTCGTATTCGTATTTGTTATTGTTTTCGTTTTCGTAGTTTCGTCGTTAAATGCGTTCGCTCGTTTCTCGTTATGTTAATTTTCTTGCATAAGCGAAAAGAGATTAAAACTTGCAAAAACAAGAAAGAACTTAATTAAGCCATCAGAGACGATTTAAATTAAAAGTAAGAAATCGGAAAGCGAATTGGAAAGTGTTTCTTAACTTCAATTTCATTCTTTACAAAATAATTTCAACACAAAAACACACACAAAAAAAAAAACAACAAAAAAACAAACACAACTAAAATCCAATTTAACGATTCCTTATTAAAAACAAATAAAAACGCAGCCCAAAGTGAACACTTGATTACTTCTAAAGCATATGAGCTTGAGGAAGAAGGTAAGTGAAAGTATTTTTATTCTTTTATTATAGCATTCTTTAGATAGCATTTCTACTGTGACTCAAACTTTTGATGTACACAAATTCGAAAGTATTATAGAAATATCTGTTATATACTCGTAAATGTGAAATATATATAAAATAAATGTTCTAATATCGATTTGGATCATTTTGAGGTTTCAAAAAAAAGAAGCCAATATGAGCGCGATCAAACGGGAAATGTGTTAAAATCTTGAAATTAATTGTTTTATAAAGTTGCAAGCACTTATGCTTTTAAAATTTTCTTCGACGGTCTCAAGGCTCAGTATTCCGAACTTGACTTAACGTGAACTTAACTTGAACGTGAACGTAAACTTGAAATTCAACCGATTACGCAAAGCGTGAACATATCGAACAGCTGATGCGTTCAAATAGAAAAGAACAATGTTAGAATTTAATATTAGTAATACCCAAGCAGCCTAGTTTTTAATGGATCTTTTAACCTATAAATAATAATTTCCTTGAACCAAACAAAATAGCTTATCTCCAATCATTTTAAAATCAGCTGTTTCAACTAGAACTTGAACTGAAAAATCTGTTTTCTTGAGACAAAACGTCAAAATGCATGTTAAAATTGTATACCTAAAAATCGACTTGAGCAATTGTAAAATCTTTCGACTTCCACAACTTCGTCAAAACTGACCCGATTTTCAAAAGCAATATCTTAAAAGTCATGGTTTGACCATTAGAACAAAACTGCATTTAAATATCTACATTTATATAAAATTCGATTTTTGGTCAAATTGCATGTTAAGATTTTTTGCCAAAAAATCGACTTAGGCAATTGTAAAATCTTTCGACTTCTACAACTTCGTCAAAAGTGGCCCGATTTTCAAAAGCAATATCTTAAAAGTCATGGTTTGACCATTAGAATAAAACTGCTTTTAAGTTTCTACATTTATATAAAATTCGATTTTTGGTCAGATTGCATGTTAAGATTTTTTGCCAAAATATCGACTTAGGCAATTGTAAAATCTTTCGACTTCCACAACTTCGTCAAAAGTGGCCCGATTTTCAAAAGCAATATCTTAAAAGTCATGGTTTGACCATTAGAATTAAACTGCATTTAAGTTTCTACATTTATATAAAATTCGATTTTTGGTCAAATTGCATGTTAAGATTTTTTGCCAATTAATCGACTTAGGCAATTGTAAAATCTTTCGACTTCTACAACTTCGTCAAAAGTGGCCCGATTTTCAAAAGCAATATCTTAAAAGTCATGGTTTGACCATTAGAATTAAACTGCATTTAAATATCTACATTTACATAAAATTCGATTTTTGGTCAAATTGCATGTTAAGATTTTTTGCCAAAAAATCGACTTGAGCAATTGTAAAATCTTTCGACTTCTACAACTTCGTCAAAAGTGGCCCGATTTTCAAAAGCAATATCTTAAAAGTCATGGTTTGACCATTAGAATTAAACTGCATTTAAGTTTCTACATTTATATAAAATTCGATTTTTGGTCAAATTGCATGTTAAGATTTTTTGCCAAAAAATCGACTTAGGCAATTGTAAAATCTTTCGACTTCTACAACTTCGTCAAAAGTTGCCCGATTTTCAAAAGCAATATCTTAAAAGTCATGGTTTGACCATTAGAACAAAACTGCATTTATGTATCTACATATATATAAAGTTCGGTTTTTGGTCAGATTGCATGTTAAGATTTTTTGCCAATTAATCGACTTAGGCAATTGTAAAATCTTTCGACTTCTACAACTTCGTCAAAAGTTGCCCGATTTTCAAAAGCAATATCTTAAAAGTCATGGTTTGACCATTAGAATAAAACTGCTTTTAAGTTTCTACATTTATATAAAATTCGATTTTTGGTCAAATTGCATGTTAAAATGGTATGCCAAAAAATCAACTTGAGAATTGGTAAAATCTTTCGACTTCTACAACTTCGTCAAAAGTGGCCCGATTTTCAAAAGCAATATCTTAAAAGTCATGGTTTGACCATTAGAATAAAACTGCTTTTAAGTTTCTACATTTATATAAAACTAGATTTTTGGTCTAATTGCATGTTAAGATTCTATTCCAAAAAATCGACTTAGGCAATTGTAAAATCTTTCGACTTCTACAACTTCGTCAAAAGTGGCCCGATTTTCAAAAGCAATATCTTAAAAGTCATGGTTTGACCATTAGAACAAAAGTCATGGTTTGACCATTAGAATAAAACTGCATTTAAATATCTACATTTATATAAAGTTCGATTTTTGGTCAGATTGCATGTTAAAATTCTATTCCAAAAAATCGACTTAGGCAATTGTAAAATCTTTCGGCTGCTTCAACTTCCTCAAAAGTGGTCCGATTTCAAAAGCAATATCTTAAAAGTCATGGTTTGACCATTAGAATAAAACTGCATTTAAGTTTCTACATTTATATAAAATTCGATTTTTGGTCAAATTGCATGTTAAAATTCTATTCCAAAATACCGACTTAGGCAGTTGTAAAATCTTTCGACTTCTACAACTTCGTCAAAAGTGGCCCGATTTTCAAAAGCAATATCTTAAAAGTCATGGTTTGACCATTAGAATTAAACTGCATTTAAATATCTACATTTACATAAAATTCGATTTTTGGTCAGATTGCATGTTAAAATTCTATTCTAAAATATCGACTTAGGCAATTGTAAAATCTTTCGACTTCCACAACTTCGTCAAAACTGACCCGATTTTCAAAAGCAATATCTTAAAAGTCATGGTTTGACCAT
This sequence comes from Scaptomyza flava, assembly GCA_030179655.1. Lineage (NCBI taxonomy): Eukaryota > Metazoa > Arthropoda > Insecta > Diptera > Drosophilidae > Scaptomyza > Scaptomyza flava. Next base: position 13,639,660 of record JARNME010000314.1, read on the forward strand.
TAGAACAAAACTGCATTTAAATATCTACATTTATATAAAATTCGATTTTTGGTCAGATTGCATGTTAAAATTCTATTCCAAAAAATCGACTTAGGCAATTGTAAAATCTTTCGACTTCTACAACTTCGTCAAAACTGACCCGATTTTCAAAAGCAATATCTTAAAAGTCATGGTTTGACCATTAGAATTAAACTGCATTTAAGTTTCTACATTTATATAAAATTCGATTTTTGGTCAATTTGCATGTTAAAATTCTATTCCAAAAATCGACTTGAGCAATTGTATAATCTTTCGGCTTCCACAACTTCGTCAAAAGTGGCCCGATTTTCAAAAGCAATATCTTAAAAGTCATGGTTTGACCATTAGAACAAAACTGCATTTAAATATCTACATTTATATAAAATTCGATTTTTGGTCAAATTGCATGTTAATATTTTTTGCCAAAAAATCGACTTGAGCAATTGTATAATCTTTCGGCTTCCACAACTTCGTCAAAAGTGGCCCGATTTTCAAAAGCAATATCTTAAAAGTCGTGGTTTGACCATTAGAACAAAACTGCATTTCAGTAACTACATTTATATAAAATTCGATATTTGGTCAAATTGCATGTTAATATTTTTTGCCAAAAAATCGACTTGAGCAATTGTAAAATCTTTCGGCTTCTTCAACTTCGTCAAAAGTGGTCCGATTTTCAAAAGCAATATCTTATAAGTCATGGTTTGACCATTAGAATTAAACTGCATTTAAGTTTCTACATTTATATAAAATTCGATTTTTGGTCAGATTGCATGTTAAAATTCTATTCCAAAAAATCGACTTAGGCAATTGTAAAATCTTTCGACTTCTACAACTTCGTCAAAAGTGGTCCGATTTTCAAAAGCAATATCTTAAAAGTCATGGTTTGACCATTAGAATTAAACTGCATTTAAGTTTCTACATTTACATAAAATTCGATTTTTGGTCAGATTGCATGTTAAAATTCTATTCCAAAATATCGACTTAAGCAATTGTAAAATCTTTCGACTTCCACAACTTCGTCAAAACTGACCCGATTTTCAAAAGCAATATCTTAAAAGTCATGGTTTGACCATTAGAATAAAACTGCATTTAAATATCTACATTTATATAAAATTCGATTTTTGGTCAGATTGCATGTTAAAATTCTATTCCAAAAAATCGACTTAGGCAATTGTAAAATCTTTCGACTTCTACAACTTCGTCAAAACTGACCCGATTTTCAAAAGCAATATCTTAAAAGTCATGGTTTGACCATTAGAATTAAAACTGCATTTAAGTTTCTACATATATATAAGTTCGGTTTTTGGTCAGATTGCATGTTAAGATTTTTTGCCAATTAATCGACTTAGGCAATTGTAAAATCTTTCGACTTCCACAACTTCGTCAAAACTGACCCGATTTTCAAAAGCAATATCTTAAAAGTCATGGTTTGACCATTAGAATTAAACTGCATTTAAATATCTACGTTTATATAAAATTCGATTTTTGGTCAGATTGCATGTTAAAATTCTATTCCAAAATATCGACTTAGGCAATTGTAAAATCTTTCGACTTCTACAACTTCGTCAAAACTGACCCGATTTTCAAAAGCAATATCTTAAAAGTCATGGTTTGACCATTAGAATTAAACTGCATTTAAGTTTCTACATATATATAAAGTTCGGTTTTTGGTCAGATTGCATGTTAAGATTTTTTGCCAATTAATCGACTTAGGCAATTGTAAAATCTTTCGACTTCCACAACTTCGTCAAAACTGACCCGATTTTCAAAAGCAATATCTTAAAAGTCATGGTTTGACCATTTGAATAAAACTGCATTTAAATATCTACATTTATATAAAATTCGATTTTTGGTCAGATTGCATGTTAAGATTTTTTGCCAAAAAATCGACTTAGGCAATTGTAAAATCTTTCGACTTCTAAAACTTCGTCAAAACTGACCCGATTTTCAAAGCAATATCTTAAAAGTCATGGTTTGACCATTAGAATTAAACTGCATTTAAGTTTCTACATATATATAAAGTTCGGTTTTTGGTCAGATTGCATGTTAAGATTTTTTTCCAATTAATCGACTTAGGCAATTGTAAAATCTTTCGACTTCCACAACTTCGTCAAAACTGACCCGATTTTCAAAAGCATTATCTTAAAAGTCATGGTTGGACCATTAGAACAAAACTGCATTTAAATATCTACATTTATATAAAATTCGATTTTTGGTCTAATTGCATGTTAAGATTCTATTCCAAAAAATCGACTTAGGCAATTGTAAAATCTTTCGACTTCCACAACTTCGTCAAAAGTGGCCCGATTTTCAAAAGCAATATCTTAAAAGTCATGGTTTGACCATTAGAACAAAACTGCATTTAAATATCTACATTTATATAAAATTCGATTTTTGGTCAAATTGCATGTTAATATTTTTTGCCAATTAATCGACTTAGGCAATTGTAAAATCTTTCGACTTCTACAACTTCGTCAAAACTGACCCGATTTTCAGAAGCAATATCTTAAAAGTCATGGTTTGACCATTAGAATTAAACTGCATTTAAGTATCTACATTTATATAAAGTTCGATTTTTGGTCAGATTGCATGTTAAGATATTTTGCCAAAAAATCGACTTAGGCAACTGTAAATCTTTCGACTTCTACAACTTCGTCAAAAGTGGCCCGATTTTCAAAAGCAATATCTTAAAAGTCATGGTTTGACCATTAAAATAAAACTGCATTGAAGTATCTACATTTATATAAAGTTCGATTTTTGGTCAATTTGCATGTTAAGATTCTATTCCAAAAAATCGACTTAGGCAATTGTAAAATCTTTCGACTTCCACAACTTCGTCAAATTTGACCCGATTTTCAAAAGCATTATCTTAAAAGTCATGGTTTGACCATTAGAATAAAACTGCATTTAAGTATCTACATTTATATAAAATTCGATTTTTGGTCAAATTGCATGTTAAGATTTTTTGCCAAAAAATCGACTTGAGCAATTGTAAAATCTTTCGACTTCTAAAACTTCGTCAAAAGTGGCCAGATTTTCAAAAGCATTATCTTAAAAGTCATGGTTTGACCATTAGAACAAAACTGCATTTAAGAATCTACATTATATAAAGTTCGATTTTGGTCAGATTGCATGTTAAGATTCTATTCCAAAAAATCGACTTGAGCAATTGTAAAATCTTTCGACTTCTAAAACTTCGTCAAAAGTGGCCCGATTTTCAAAAGCAATATCTTAAAAGTCATGGTTTGACCATTAGAATTAAACTGCATTTAAGTTTCTACATATATATAAAATTCGATTTTTGGTCAAATTGCATGTTATGATTCTATTCCAAAAAATCGACTTGAGCAATTGTAAAATCTTTCGACTTCTACAACTTCGTCAAACTGACCCGATTTTCAAAAGCAATATCTTAAAAGTCATGGTTTGACCATTAGACTAAAACTGCATTTATGTATCTACATTTATATTAAATTCGATTTTTGGTCAAATTGCATGTTAAGATTCTATTCCAAAAAATCGACTTGAGCAATTGTAAAATCTTTCG